>CABHPH010150060.1:16758-40899 GCA_902168325.1 Peromyscus nudipes
TCCTTCCTTCCTTCCTTCCTTCCTTCCTTCCTTCCTTCCTTCCTTCCCTCATTTACTTATTTGAGTGTTTTTGTCTGTGTGTACATTTGCACAACAGAAGAGTGTGTCTGATCCCATGGAACTACAGTTACACAAGGTTATGAGCCTCCATGTGGGTGCTGGGAATTGAACTCAGGACCTCTGGAAAAGCAGGCAGTGCTCTTAAGCACTGAGACATTTCTCTAGTGTCCTAAAACAAAATTTTAACATTTTCTGAGCCTCAGGTTCTATGTGGGATACTAATGTCAAACTTGGATTATTACCCTGATAAATGCTACAAAGGACAACATAGGTCATATTTAAAAATAGGAGGCAGCTAGTCTCATTCTTAACCTCCACCAGAAAAGAACAGATACAGTTTTTGTAGAAAGTTAGCTTCCAGTTTAAAAGAGCCATAGTAACGACATTCTATTCCCAGTGATACTTGCAGCGGGTAGAAGTGGGAGCTGTCATTTCAGCACCAGAGCAATCAGCTCTGGGATAAAACACTGGCTTAAGAACAACAGAGAATGGGTAGCACAGCCTGTCCACCATCGCGTCTTAAAACACATTGAAGTGGAGTTAAAGGGACTGAAAACTGCACTTTCTTCATCAAATCTTTCTTCTGTAATGCCTGGAAGACTTGTCTCAAGTAGAATCTCTGTTACACAGCGGTCAAAATAGTCAGGAGAGCACCAGTTGATGCAATTTCTAGGTTTTGTGAACAGCATGGTCAGTCTCATAACTCCTAACCTTATTCCTTCTGCCCAGTTATTTGCAAATACATGCAAGAGTGGAAAGTCTCTAGCAACACAACAACAATGGCCAGGAGCTATAACTAGAGAGATACAAATAGCTTTTAGTGTTTAAAAACAGTAAATGGATTAGAAGTCTTGATGCTATCTAAATATATGCTTCACTTTGTGATGGCTGGCGAGGTGAGAGGCCTGATTCAAAGTATAATTAGGCATGGCAAACGACTGGGGGATATATGAAAATTCTATTTCATGAACACTATATATTTTGTTACAAGGTGGTAATTTTTGTTCTAGCAAGAGGAATTTGGCTTTCCTTATCTGATCTCAAGATTCATAATCTTCCATCAGTTAGTGTTTTAAAAACACATTACACACTGTTTTGTAGATAGAAGTTTATTTTTTTCAAAGTCAAATAATCACTGTTTAGAAGAAAATTGGTTGTGTACATTTTAGTTTAGATGGAGTTGATTAACTTTGCTACATCATGTTGTGCTAAAATTTCCCTAAACAATCTGTTCTCTGTGAATCCCAAATGCATAGGCTCTCATAGATCTAAATTAAATAGGCAGTGGGGACTTGGACACTTGGGGATGTTTTTCTTGTTTAATATGTATACAAGGAAATACTCAGTAAGTCACATTGGTAGATAAAATGACAAAGTAAGTCACTATGTCTCAAGGCTCACTATGCACTTTGTGCATACAGATACTATGGACTTTTCCCTGAATTTAAGAAATGTAGAAATTTTATTATCAAGTTATTTAAAACAATTTTTAATTTTTAAAGTAGAAAGAGTAAGGGAAACTGCAATCATCCTGGCAAGATGCATCCAGGTCAACTTTACTGAAGAATGGAGGTGTCCTTGAGATGAAGAAATATTTTAAGCCATTAATAATGAAAACATAATTCGATTTTTCCAAAGCTGAGTTCCCATCTTTTATTAAATGCTCCCAAAGGTAAACAACATCTCTCTTTGCTATGAATGGACATTTTTGCTCTATTGTGATACCTTGCATGGAGGATGGCAATGTCCACATTTTTTTCTCCTAACTCAATTTATTCAGGCTGTCTCAAAGGTAGCTCCCATGATATCTTGTGCCCAAGTCTTCTCTGTTGAGGGAACACATAACCACATTCCTAGATATGATTGAATTAGCAATTAGCATTAGTACCATCCATACCCAGATACTGTCCAAACCATGTTTGGATTAAAACAATGAAAAAAATCAATGTGAACATTCTAGCTCACTTTAGTTATGGTGGCTTTAAGACTGGCTATTCTAATTTTTTTCAGTTAGCTTTGTCAGAATTGTACCAAGTTTGTTTACCAAGCTAGAAAAACTTCAATTGAGTGATTGTTATTTTTGCTTAGATGCAGCAACCAGCCTTAAACTGACTCAAGCCATGACACTGACTTTGCTGCTTCATGTTAGAGGATGAAAGACACATGGTTTCTCATCTCATGTTATTGAATACCAATACATCATGTGCATCATAAGTTTGTGTGAACGGAGCGAAATATCAAACCTTTACAAATTCTAGTACCAGAGTACAATCATCCTCTATAAACACTAGCTTTATGAAGATTAAGTCATGCTGAGTTTGTAGAATGGTCAAGCCCTTATGTATTTTTAAAATATCCCTTTGCATGGTGCATACTGTCTGACTTGGTCACATTGTATTTTATTTTATTTTATTTCTTCTCTTTTGGATAAGATGTCACTGGTTACACAGCATTCTTTACAAAGCCTTCAGTTTGAAAAGGTAGTTGGTGGCAGTGTGTCCTGAGCACCATCAACATGTTGCAGAACACTTATTTTCCTCTAAATTTAATCAATACGTTTTAGAACAAATCCGTGAGACTTTATTTTGGAAATAGTTAAGACATAATCGTCAAGTAGAATTCTTTTGGATGAGAGTAGGACCTCTAGGAAATGGAAGAGAAGAGAATTTTATATAAGAGCTTGATATTTTCTCATAAATCATATCAAAGTTTCATACCAATAGTTGTATTGTCAGTCATTGGAGTGACTTTTATCAAAACTGTTTTCCTAATAAGTATGTATGAAAACATCCTATGCAATTCATAGTTACTTATTTTTTGAGCATATGAGTGTTTTGTCTGCATGTATATTTGTGCACCACATCTGTGCCTGGTTCCAGTAGAGGCCAGAAGAAGGTATTGAATTCTCTGGAACTGGAGTTATAGAAGGTTATGGGCCACCATATGACCAGGTCCTTTGTAAGAGCAGAAAGTATTCTTTGCCTCTCAGCCATCTCTCTAGCCTCTTTTATAAATTATAAACACCTTATCTCAAATTTACCTCTGTTTGGCTTATGCTTAGAATTGACCAAATGCTATTTATACAAAACTGTGTGATTCAAGTGTAAGATAGTCCTTGTTGCTTTTATGAAATGTTCTTTCTTTGGAAAAAGCAAAGATCAAATCCACCAGCTTCAGGACCAAATCGAGTCCTATTTGTTCATCTATCTCATCTTTGGATGGAGTTCAGAGGAGTTGAAAGTTGAAAGAGGGTAGACACTGATCAGTGAGACCATTAGATGTTCGCCTATATTTCACTGTGATGGGACTCATGGAGATCCACTTAGTTCAAAGAATGAGACTTGGGTGCTGCTCTAGGAATATAGGTCCAGGGCAGCCTTACAGCCAGTGGGGAGCTCAATAATGTGGTCATTCCAGAATGCTGTGGACTATGTCAGCACCCAGCACCTATTACAGATATGCTGTCATCCACCAGATAGAAGGTAAGCCTGGATCCCTACAGCAAGGTGGTTAGCCAAACTATCCACAATAACCAGGGAACTCCACATTCCATGAGAGACTCTGCCTCAGTAAATCGAGTGGAGAGCTCATGAGGAATATATGCAACATCAATCTCTGGTCTCTATATGTCCCACATGTGCATGCGCTCACACTCATGAGAGCACACATACACACAGGCATGCACACCAAACGTACACACACTCACATACACAACTTCACTAGTTTATAAAATTATTTAAATTCACAAATTGAAATTAAATGCAAGCTCTTATGTTAGTGATGGTGTTACCAGGCAGATTAACATCCAACAAACAGACTGGCATCCCAACGATTGTCTCTATTTATATTCTATATCTTCAAATGACTTTCATACTATCAGAGGCAATCCTCATATTGACATGGTGTTGTAGAATGTATGGGAACTCATAATTTGCATACACTCTTGAGTTGAGGTATTCTGACTCTGTATCACCAGTAACTAAGGAGGCCGTGATTATTTTATCACTACATAATTGAGGAACTGGGGACCTGGGAGGTGAAATGTATTCTGACAGGTAAAATGGAAAGTTCTGAGAAATATATATGAAATAAGAATTTAAAATGAGGGGCATATTCATAAGTACTCTCATTACCTTCTTAATAATTACGCACTGTCAGGAAATACCTCCCACAGGATCTCTAAGGCATATGAATTATATCCTGCATCTCATCTCCAAAGCTTATTTTCAATATGTCATTTTAATACAGAGTTGAAGAAGTTTAGAATTTAGTGTGGGAATTAGTCACTAAAATCTGTTCACAGTGACATTTTGACCCCAGGATTCACACAATACTTTTGAGGATAGAGAAGATAGGATAAGGGTTGAAACTGACACCAACAGAAGAATGTAAGTGAAATAATGCTGCACTTTAGTAAGCTTTTAAACAAAGGTTTATATTGTCTTTTTAAAAGTGACTGCTTCCATTAAATTCATTAAGGAATTCTGGAGAACTACACAGATATAGACATGGCCTTGCAACCCCAAGTAACCAGTCTTATGTGCTATACACACACAAGAGTACATTGTGGAAAATATTACAGTTGAGGTTAGAGAAAGATGCGTTTGAAAATAAAACAAAAAATTGAAGTTATTGTGGTTGTGCTTTTTAATAAGGCATATTCAGCAAACATCCTTGGAAGCTTGCTACCTGTATACATTATTACAGAATAGAAATGAACATACACCTATCCACTCATACGCACACAAAGGAGTGGAGATTAAAAGTCTAATAAAATAATTGGTTTAATAAATTTTGATAAAGTAATTATATTTAAAAACCTGGATATGTCATAGTACAATTGGGTTAAATTACATTAGTCATAAAATAGAGGCCAATGGTACAGTTTACCAACCGGAAGAATAAACTTTCTCCTTAGCTTATAAATCACAGTTCAGTGTATGTATCCACATGCCAAAGGTAAAATGAGATCCTGTTGGACAAACTGTGAACGACGGGTACAGTGTGTGAACCAGAGAAGCACTAGAGGGACCATGGCAGAAAGTGAAGTAGAGACTGCCCTAAATAGTAAACCAGCTGAGCATATGTTATCATTATGTAGAACTTTACATCGCAGTAAGAGAAAAAAATCCCTTGTTCTTGTTGATCCAGGCAACACTCATAGGAACAACACACAGAAGTGTCTGGTGAAATATTTAAATACTGGTTATTGCAGTGAGGTAGACAGATTAATAGAAAGCATAAAAACTTGGAACTAGAAAGTTAATTCAGTGGTTGCAAAGGACCACCCCTGTCCAGTTCCCAATACTGGGAACTCACAACTTTCTGTAACTCCAATTCTTGGGGAGTAACACCCTGTTCCTGACTCCTCAGGCACTGTGTGCACATGCACATACCCACACACAGACACTGAGACAGAAGGCAAACAGACACACACACACACACACACACACACACACACAAATCTAAAGATTTATTAAAACTTATTAAAAAACATGAAATCACACATGAGAAATCCAAACTAATAAATAATAACATCAAAAGTAATAAGATATCTCTTGTTACATTGCTTCTTTATCTGGATTATTCCAAAATGGATTTAAATGATTTATGGAGCCCTCAGTTTCTCCTTCTGCTTGATTTTGTGGGACTTGTGCTCAGGTTTCTTGTAAACTGTTGGCTGCCATGTGCTCTTCTTGTGGTCACTTAAATAAGCTCATTGTATCCTCCACAATCAAGGCTTGTTTCTGGTGCTTAAGTACCTTCTTGACATTTCTCAACACCTCCAAATTTGGCTCAACACCCTGCTCCTATGAAGCAAGAAAAATGCACTCAGTAAAAGTGTGTTCATCACATAATGAGGGAATCTACCTTCTTTTGTGATGTCCTGAAATAATTTTCATTGTAAAGGCAATGAATTATCTAATCCAATTGGATACAGAAGGGAAAATGCGCTATTTGGCTTCATTTCAAGTAGGATTTCTTGCCAGAAAACCTGGCCAATACCAGAGCCCATGTAACTTTCACTAGATACATGCTTTTGTCAATGGAAGCAACCTGTCTAATGTCTCACCTCTTTTGTTATTGTTTCTACTGAATTTCTCAGGCCTGCTGGTGTTTAAGTATATTTGAAGTCATTCTATAACAATGTAGAATTCTTCATAGTTTTCCTATAATAGGAGAACAAACTCTAGGGAGTTGGTTTCTTTTAAAACAGCAGTCAGTCTTTACAAGATACAGATGAAAGTCCATTTTCATCAGACAAAAATGAAGAGCACACATTGTTCCTACTGTACTTCACTGATAGGCAAGTTCAGAATGGATTGTAAATACTTCTCCTGAAAGCCCCTTTTCCTCTCCCTCTCCTCTAGACATAGACACACAGACACAGACAGACAGAAAGACACGGGGCAGGGAGAGAGATTAACTTTTTACTCATAATAATTGGATTTCATCATTCACCAGGTAATAACTTTTGGGGCATTTACCCACCAACCCCACAGCTCCCCAGAGTTTTCTTGAGTGTGAGCAGCAGGAAATATTAGATAGAAGGATTTATTGCAGAGAATCTTGCGGAGATAAACAGATAGAAAAGAAAGGATAGCCTCGAGAGGGCCTGGAACCTTTTCCAACGGCCCTGACTGTCTCTGCCCCAGGGTTTTATAGAGACGCCAAGGGCTGGAGCAAAAGACCTCCTCCCCCAGCACAGCCAAGTGCAGACCATCTCAGACACCTGCACTCAGACCTGTGGTCCTAACCATCCTCTATGCGGACCTGCTGGGTAAAGCCACGAGGAACCCGAGAACGGGCTCCCACAATAACTAAAACATTTTCTAGGACATTTTGCTTAAGCTTTCTCTGTCAAAACACAGAATGACATCCAGACAAAATTGCCTGCACACTATTGTGGGTAAAGAGACTGTACTCCAATGGGCACTCATTAGAACAAGTTCAGACATCATATCTGTGTAGATGTAATGGTCTTATTAAATAAGAAACACAGAGCCAAATGCAGAGTTAAAAGCCCCAGAGGTCAGAGCAGTAGCTAAGAGCTGAGACTAAAACTGCCTTCTTACCCTTCACTGCCGCTGCCGTCTTCCTTTGAGAAAGAGACCTACTTCCTGTGTATCTGTCTTTTTATTGACTTTCTGTTCTGCCTTCTCATTGGTTGTAAACCCAACCACATGACCTCCTCGTCACTGCCTGTCTATATAGACTTGAAGGTCTTCTATGGTTGGTATTGAGATTAAAGGCATGTGTCTCCATGCTGGTGGTGTCCTTGAACACACAGAGATCTGCCTGTCATGTGATCGGGATTAAGGGCATGCGCTACTACTGTCAGACTTCTGCTATGGCTTGCTGTTAGCTCTGACCCCCAGGTAACTATTTATTAACATACAAATAAAATCACATTTCAGCACAAATAAAATATCACCATATGTCTGTCTGGAAAAGATCCCTGTGTAGGAAATATCATTTGATGCATCTTTAAAGCTCAATGTACACCATGCCAAAGTTGACAGAATTCATTAAAACACAGCTTTGAACACATTTTCTTCCTGTCTCTAAAATGAACAATTGCATTTTGACACAGTCTATTGCTTATAGTGGTTATCATAACTATATGACTAAAAAAATAACTCCCAAATCTCAACTGTAGATATGTCTCACTGGCATTACCAATAGCTAAGTGGACAGTTATTCTGTTAAATTTAACACTAAGAGTTTTATGGCATCATGCATTGTCAGCATACGCTGCTGTCAAACAGAGTAACCTAATCCTGGAGTAATCTCCTAGGGTTAGCGAAGAGGAATGCTACTTGTTGATGGTGGATGGACACACAGCACAGTCCAGTGCATTCCCCAGGAGCTCTTTGTTTATCTGTCAAGCACTCACCAGGGACATTGCAGAACAGTAACAATTTTCTAGAATGACCCTTAATGAATTCTGGCAGATGTTTGTTTTTAATTAAACGCCATCACACTCTGGGTAGCAGATGCCCAGATGTCTTTAGGGATTACATGGGACAGGAATGCATTTTACAATTATTCTGTTACTTTTATTACAGGTGATGTTGCTTCCCTCAGAGTACAGCATGCTCTGTTGATGCTGCTACATCTGACCTCACCATTCTCAACAGCTGTCAACACTTATATCCTGTTTTAAAAATGGAAACAGATCCTGGAAACTTAAATGATCTGGAACAGCAGCTACTCTTGAGCTACTATGCTTCTTATTAAATTAATGAAAGGGATCAATTAAACAGATGGCAGAGAAGAGATCCTTGCACTTTTAGTGACTATTGGATTGAGTTCTATTTTACAATATCATCTAATTTCAACTCCCTTGAAACAAGAAGATTGAGAGCTCAGTTAGCCCTTGTCCAAGTTCTTGAAAAGCTGAAGGCACAGCCAGACTGAACCAGGTAGTCCCAGGGATCCTTCCTGTTTCCTTTTGAAGGCTCATCTCTACTGCCAGGAATCACTTGTGGCTTTATTAACAGAGGACTCTGAAGGTAAATTAAAAATCAGATACCTGTGTTTATGATGATAAGGAAAGTTAGAGATAATTGAAATTACAAATAGGCAAGTGTTCGATTTACACTGTTTAGTCTACAAAGGCAGCTTGCTTTGGGCATAGGAAGGACATGTGTGATACCTCTACCATAGTGCATCAGAGTCTCCATCCTGAGACTAGAACAGGGTCTTCTTTCCACATCAGATTTGAAGACCTGAATCCCTCAACCTATTTTTCCAAAGGACAAGTGATTAGATAGACACATACATCTGTGTCTATAAAATTAGGATCTATAAAATTAGACACAGGGTGTCCTTGTTTTGTTTCAGAAGCAGATTGGGGGAAGAAATGTGTTTATCTGACTTACAAGTCCTGATCACAGTCTATCATCAAGAGAAATCAAGGCAGGAACTCATCAGGAGCAGAGGCAGTTGCCATGATGGAACACTGCTTCCTGGCTTGCTCTCCAAGGCTTTCTCAGCTTGTTGTTATATAGCACCCGGCACCACCTGTCCAGGAGTGGTACCACCCACAGTAGGCTGGCTCCTTCCACATTGATCTTTAATCAAGAATATGCCAAGCAGGCATGCCCAAGGCACAATCTGATGGAAGTAATTCCTTAATTGAGATTCTCTTTTGTCAGGTATATCTAGGTTCTGGTCAAGTTGACAAAGACTAACCAGTACACAGAATTTCTGTTATGGCAGTTCATATAAAACTTCTCCTATAAACCCTGGAGAAGGCTTGCAATCAAAGGTGCAGGACTGTAAGCATTGCTATTCTTCACATCCTTATAGAGAGGGCCCACGAGTAAAGTGAGAGACATGGTGGCTGGCATGCAACCAGCCTTCTCAATGCTCTCTCTGCACCAGCCCAACAATCAAGTCTAAGGTTGGGATTTGAACAACTTTACACTTTTCTTTTCAACCCACCCATCATTAAAGACGTAGATTGTCCTTTTACTTCTATCACATAAGTTACTGAAAAAAAAATGATGGAGAAACATGAAAACTTAGACACAGTCTTTTACTCTGCAATCAGTCAAAATCTGACCTGCAGATTAGTAATCTTCCACACGTCAGAAAACAGGTATTTTTTTCCCTAGAAATAAGTTAGATACACCATTTTCAAATATAATGTCAAATACAACACCAGCAAAATATGAAAAGTTATACCACTTCCAACATTTTGTGGGAAAATATGAATTAGCTAAACTTTCTGTGCTGTTATCATTTGCAAGAAATGGAGGAAAATGTTAGGATTTTTTAAAGTAGTTTTTTTCCCGTATACAACTAAGGAAAAATAAACTGAGCTGATAAAAATGGAAACTTAATTTTGGTTCTATTTTCTACCTTTGCAAATTCCAAAGCTACAATTTTATAATAAAATGTCAGTTGCATCTTTCAGTCAGTTTAAGCTCACGTTATTGACAGTGCATTTCTTTCCACCTGCACTTTCATTTTAACTACCACTGAAAATGAAGTGAGAAAAATATCCCAATGAAAATCACGCAGACGGCCAGCCCCAGTCACATTTGCATAAACCTACAGGAAATGTATGTTCACACCCTAAAACGTGAAATGTGGTGTTTTAAATTTTAGCAGGAATCTTGTTGAATTTTACATATTCTATAGGTGTCAGAGATACCTCATGTACTTTTACCAAATTAATGCACAGAGAAATGTGAAATTCTGGTTTTAAGTCCGTAGAAATCACCTGCTCAGTTTGAACAGAGGTGAAGGTGGGAAGTGAGGATGTTTTTCATCTCTGACCTTGCGTGCAGTGTGAATGGTTGTCTCACATCTCTGAACATGGCTGTTCATCAACAGGGCAGATGAAGAAATGCTCCATTTTATGGCAGTGGCTCAAGGGAGTGCTTAGAGAGAAAATATATACACACTTATATGCAAATATATTTACATGAAAAAATACAGCAGATGGCCAGGGCCACTAACACCCTCTTTTGTGTCCTGACATTGGTAACTACATCTTACTCTTTGAGGATATCAATGTCTAATGACAAAACCCAAATGTATTTGAAATTTTTAAAAAACACCTTCTTCATGGTATAAAATGACTAGAAACATTGAAATAAAATTTAATATCAGTTTACCAATAAAAATAATAGATTTTTTTCTATTATTTCTGTCCCTCTAGAAAAAAGGAAAAAGCAAATCAAAGATTTGTGCAACCAACAGTTTCTGTCACAGAATTTCATCTGCATCAGGCAGCTCAAGAATGAAAGATACTAAAATAGCCCGAAATGTTGACATGTATTTTAATTGGGTTCTGTGTGATCATTTGACATATGATTCCCAAGTATGAACCTAAGCAAACTGAGGTTTCCATTTATATCTCTTACCTTTTTATATATGGCAGTTGCAGAGTTTAAAAACTTACCAATGCATTATTCTAAAGCAAGAACTTAACACGTACTGCAGAAAGGAATTCATCTGTCCTTATTTGCAAGGCACAGTATCTTCCTAATGTAAACCATTCTGGAAATGCAACTTGTTATAGAATAATATGAAATTATGAAAGTAAAATTAGACAGGTCATTAAGATCTGCATGTCATTCCAAGGATGTACAATGTTGAATAATGCATTATTTGTTTAGCCTATCTGCACTCTCTAAGAACCAAGCAAATTGTTTTTACCACTGAAATTTTCTTTAAATTTGAAAGAGAACTGTATATTTAGTTTTCATCTGTGGGACTTCAAAACTCTAGATTTGAAATAATTAACATTGAACTCTATCTAATTAAATCAACTGAGGAGGTTCAGCGATGCTCTACTGTATACTTAGATTAAGCGACTGTCTCATTGAATTAAATAGAATGCATCTATCCCAGATACTTTCTCAGACAACTTGTTTGATACACCATCTTCTGTGGAAAGAAAACGAATCTCCCGTGGATAGGCACCAGCAAAGCATTATGGTCTTGCCTTAACTAGCTGATCTAATAGTCCATAGAACTAACCATAAGTTGTGCCGAACTGTAACAAAGCCTGATGCAAGTTTCCTCTCATTGAGCTGACCACCCTTGCACAGCTAGATAGAAGGGCTGTATGAATTGTGCTTCTGCACATTAAGAAGTATTCAAGCATCAACATCAGCAGACATGTTACTGCTTACATCATACAAATAGAATAAGATTGAAAGGAATTGTCCTGTCGTGATCCCTTTAACTACTTTAAATATATATCTGCTCAAAAAGTCTTACACAAATATGTGAAAATATTTATTTATTTATTAGATTACTGATAGTTTCCTGATTATTATCAAATATCCTAGGAGACAAATGCCATTTGCTTCAGGTCATTTCTGAGAACGTTTAGTACGAACAGAGTAAATGTCAACTTGTAGCTGTAATTTAGAATCTGTTAAGATACACAGAGTTGCTGACTAAAAGAAAAGTGCTGGCAGCTACAGAGAGGGTGAAGCCGTTAGGAGCTGCTGTTACTTTTTCAGAGGTCTAGGGTTCAATTCCCCGCACCTGTGTAGCACAGCTCACAACCATCTGCAAATCCAGCTCTCCTCCATGGGCACTGCCCTCTCTCTCTCTGTCTCTGTCCCTGTCTCTGTCTCTGTCTCTCTCTCTGTCTCTCTGTCTCTCTCTCTCTCTCTCTCACACACACACACACACACACACATATGCATACACACACATGCATACATACACACTGTCACACACAACATTCACATAAATAATTATTAAAGTAATTTTTTAAAGAACAAAATTGTACTTTAATGGTAGAGATGAGTAAAGAGGATGACAGGGATGTAAATTTCAACACATTTGTAATACCCATCATTGTTTAATGGCATCTTTTAAAAGTGAAACATTAATAAGTGTTTTCTTCATTTTTGAAGAAATCACTCTATGTTGATTTTCTAGCTGCCATACGCCTAAGAGACAAGTAATTTTCCTTTGAGTCTGTTGTCTTTAGTTGGGATGTAGTCAGCTAACTTAATTATAGGTGGTTACTATTTGATCTTTATCATATTTAATAATATATCATGAATTTTATGCTAAAAAGTCTAAAAGGCATCAACACCCATCATTATATATATTTTCAAGAATAGGTGATAGCTATGCAAAGTGATCAAATAGTGAACCTGTATTTGGAAATATTATTTAATTTACAAAATTAAACCTTTTCTTGGGTTATTGTACAGAAATCTGTTTCCATGTTCCCAAATTATAAGGCAGGAAGGAGTAAGTCAGCATTGTGGTCTTAGATGTTATTCCAGACCCCAAATACACCTTCTGCTACACCGGTGTTGTGCATCTCACCTACTTTTGACATTCCACGATGTATCTGGCAGTTATACTGCAGTTCAGTCAAGTAGAGTAAGCGAGCATGTCAAGTCAAAACATTCATCAAGTTTCCACTAGGATGGTAAACTAAAATGGAGGGGCTCCTCATCTGCTGTTACAACTGAGCACATGGGTAAAGCTTTCTCTATAGTCATCCTGTCTGTGGGTAGACATGTTTGACATCCATCAGCCTCACAGATGGTTGTTCAGCATGTCACTTTCTGTGGGCTCTGTTGTCTGTCTAAACTTTTCATGTGACCAAGGCTAGACAAACAGCAATGCTCTGGGTTTATGGTCTATAAACTTAGATTTAAATCCAAAGTCTTCTCTTCTTTATGTGTATTCCATATAGGTTTCAGTGGCCTCAAAAGCTATTCTCCCATTTATATTATTATACAGTTGATTTGTCTATGCTAGTGAGCTGTTCAAAAAGTGTTGTATTTTTTAGCCCCTGTTTGTGAACAAGTCTGCTTAGGTTTTAGATTCCTAGCTATTGATGTTCTATGAGGAGTGTGGGAAAGGGATTTGAGAATGTGTATTAATATTGGAAAGGAACTCTGGAGGCAAAAACTTCTGGGATCTACCTTTTTCTTCTATTCTGCAAAGGGAAGGGAATTTAGAAGCTATAATCACAGTGACTATTAAGGAATGTTTACAGAGCACCTCTCAATAGACTCATAGAAACATCAAAGTCCAAAATCCTTGTTTCACCAGGATGTCACTCTCTGAACCCTGAAATTCTTTCTTCCAAATTTTACTTCATGGGTTGAAAACAGAATCACTATTTTAATTATGATATATTTGGCTTATTCTTTTCAATGGACACCATTAATAATTAATAATAACACACTAAGTTAACCCTAGTGGGCACAATATTGAATACAATCAGTAGGTGATCTGAAAATTAAGAAAAATAATCTCCATCCACAGAAGGAGTCCATCAATAATTACTTCAATAAGTGAGGGAATCAAATAATAAAAGGAGATCAAGGGTGCAGATGAGTGCTTCCAGGGAATTCAATAACAATGAACCAAACTAATACTGTTCTACTACTCAGGCGGCTGAGGTTCAAATCTGTCCTTTTTCCTTGTGCCCACTATGAAGTGAGATTATACTGACAAATAACCAAGGCAACCGGCTAACATCACAATAAGGTATGTAAAATTACAAAAGTTCACATCACAGCCCTTGCCTTTGGCCTATTTCATTGTTATTCTCAACAAGCATTGGTTACTTGAACTTTGGGTAGAATTAGTGCAGCTGCTTTCTGGGCACAGATGAGTGTGCACAGAAGATGCACTGCTTCTAGAGTCTGCTTTGCCAAAACCTGTCCCACATTTTAACACTTGAGATGTCCATGACTGAGCAGGCCTTCTTAGGTTGAATTGCTAGGAATGTTGCTTTACACAGAGATAGGGGTCTTCTTTCTATAAAGGCAGAATAAATCAGTGATCACAAAATAATAAAAAGGTTTTACTTATAGTTGGCATTCATTTCCTTTCAATGGATGTTTGGCTTTAGTGTCAGCTCCACAAAATCCTGTGAGGCACATAGCTGTGTCCACCATAGCATCTGGCATAGCCTCCACTAATATAAGATACTTCCTAATATCAGGCCAAATATATCACAGAAACATGATTTGAGTCACTTCCTGCCTCAGAACCTTGCCAAAGTGACTTCCCTGTACTAATATCTTAAAATTGTACTCCAAGACGTTTCTTAGTAGTTGAACAATTGTTTGGACTGAATCATTTCACCTGGGGAAAAAGCATAGGCATTGAAAGAATTTCAAGAAGCAAGTGAGAAATGTCTTGGCTTGTTTAACTCCAAAGGATTGTTAAGAAAAATATAAATTTTTTTTGTGATTCTGGGACAACAGAGGCAGAATAAACTGAGGGAGCCATTGCTACAAAGATTAACTGATGGCAAAGATAACCCTTGTATATCTTTATATATATACATATATATATAATTGTATTCATGTCCATGCACATCTGTAGTACTTGCATGTCTCATTCAGCCTATAAGAAATTATCATAGTCAATGACACTTAAAAGCAAAATGAACTTGCTTCCCACCATCCTGCAGAGAAGGTTACTCATCAAGGTGCTGGCAGATTTGGTGTTTGGTGAGAGCCTTTGTCCTGTGTCATAGAGGACTGCTTTTTACCTGTGTTCTTGTATCAAAATGGAGAGGGAGAGTTCTGGCTTCTCTTTTGTAGACACCATTGAAGCCTAATGTGAAATATGTGTAACACTCCTGAATCTCTGAAGATAATATATATTGTCTTTAACACCAGGGGAATACTATAGAAGGAAGGGTTTTAACAGTCACCTGGGTCCCCTTGTCCTCAGTGTCTTCATGACATCAGGTCTTCCCTACATGGAAAAATTAGACCTCACCACATCTTGATTCATTTAGTAGCATAGTAGAAAGCAGAATATGCCACACTGAACCATGACTACAAGAGGATATATGGCAAGGCACCTAAAGTATGCCAGGTGTCCCTAGGTATCATTTGAGGTACAAGGCATTTAAAAGAGAAAAACAACAACAACAACAGCAACAACTCAGAGACATTTTCTCTGGCCTACCTTTATCTTCCCAATTAGATGTCCTACAGGAAGGGCACAATTCTCTGAAATTTGCCCTGGAGTTTCATCTTTCAGGAAAAAAGAACTTATCAAAGGTGTAGAGAAGAGGGTCCATTCATCCACAATCTGTCTTCTCTCCTGCAACATCTATCCCCTTTTTGCTCTGGGATTAAGATGACATACAAACTCACAAATCTTCAGACTTTGTGGGCATTCAACCCTTTTCCTATGGTCCACTAATGCTTTTGATATTGAATCTAACTTGTGTGCATGTGCTTTTTCCTGACAAGTCTGTTCTGTTGCCAGTGCATTTCTTTGATTAGCCTACAAAACTCAGAAGGGAAAGTATTGGCTCTCGCCAACAATTGCACTTTTGCCCCCATGATGGCCTGTATATACAACATTTTTTATAACCTAACCCCTGTTTAATGTGCCACATGAACAGCTCATAAGCTACTATTCGGGCATGATAAAATGTGCTTAGAAATATCACATCAGGCAGGGCTTGAATTTACCCTGTGACACAGCAAGGTCATTGTTTGCAGACAACATTCTCTGCAATGAGCTCATGGTTTCTCATTTTCTGACTCTCAGATCACAACACAAGGGGTTATATTTCTGAGAAGTATTTTTTATCTTATAGTTTCCAGGCATAACACAAGAAGCTTAATAAAATTTGAATTTCATGTAAATAATGAGATCTATTCAAGTACACAATATGTCACACAATGGCAGCAATGTATATCATATAAATTTTTTTATTTTATAATTTGATTTAATTTTACATATCAGCCATAAAATCTGAACTTTCAAGTGTAAGTGGCTAGCTATCATATATTTTCTTTTGTTAAAGCAGTATCTCATCCCCTTCTACATTATCATTATTGGGATCTGCCATCTCTGTAAGGCATATGTCCATCTCCAGTGTGCCAGCTCACAGTAATTGTAACAGCATACACAAGCCCCATGTAAGCTCAAGCAATACTAAATAAGTGCACATTAAGTCCCATGCCTAGCTGAGTATTGCAATTGATAGCTGCTGGGAGACAGATGATGTTCTTTAAGATTGCTGTTCTTGGTAAGTTGACCACACTTCAGTGTAAGGTTGCATGAAGAGGAATATGCAGGCAATTCAAATTGGACTTGATATGTGAGGTACAAAAGTAGTTACAAGGTTCACTGAGCAATAAATGAGAGTTGGTTCTGGAAGAATTTTGGGGAGTGCTGAATGTAATCAAAACATATTGGACAAAATTCTCCAAGAACTTAAAAGAAAAATATTTAACAATAAATTGCCTAGGAGTAAATACATTATAAAAAAAATGTATGTAACTACTTGTGTATGCTGTTACAATTACTGTTAGTTCATATGTACAGGTTCCTTGTGTCTGGATGGTAATGTTCTTGTGTATTCATCCATAATCTCTGGCTCACAGAGTCTTTCTACTTGTTTCTTCCACAGTGATCCCTGAAATTTGGGATATAGGTGTCCTATTTATGGACTTAGCATTCTACAAATTCTTATACTCTGCACCTTGGACCATTGTGGGTCTTTGTGTTAAACACCAGAGCAAAAGAAGCTTTTCTGATGAGGGTTGAGACATACATTAACCTGTCAGTCATTAGCAGTCAGTTTAAAACTATCTCCATTTATCAGAATAGTAGTAGTAAATCTTTCACTAGGGCCTATGATGTGTCTGCTCTCAGGTTTGTGACCCAACATGGCTGCCAAATATGAGTTTTATCTTGTGAAGGGGTATATAAATGCAATCATAAGTGGTTGGTTACTCCCATGATGTTTTTGCCACTATATATCAATGGGCATGTCTTGCAAAGCTGGTAATTGTACTTTATAGGGTTAAGAGGTGGGTAAGATCAGAGACTACTTTTCACAATATTTTGTATATATGTATATATATATATATGTGTGTGTATGTTTGTTTCAGGATATATGTATGTATGTATGTATATATATATATGTGTGTGTATATATATATCCATATGCATATCATCGTGAGCACTATGAAAGCTACTCAGTAGGAATGAGGCTTGTAAATCAGCACTAGCTTGAAATCTCCATGTTCTACGACTCAAGTATGTGGTGTCTTCAGTAATAGCATCTTGTAGTCAAGTTATGAATGGTAACCTAGAGCATTGGTAGTAGACTTTAATATTGCAAGCCTATGGGGCTCACTGGCAACATCTCCTAAGATGCAACCCACTCCTGAAACTGGGTATTTTTATATGTTAGGCTTTGGTGTCTAGTACAGCTCTGCCACCCATTACAGGATAACTCCATTTTAACACTATCTATCTATCTATCTATCTATCTATCTATCTATCTATCTATCTATTTCTTCATATATATATATATGTATATGAAGTTCTACAGTAGTAAATAGGCTTCCATGTGTGAATACCTTCCATGTGAAAGGTATTCAGTGTTATTTATATCCTTCTATATTCTGTAGCTGGAGAGCTTCTCTCCAGGTCCCACAAGTCCCACAGTCCCATAACCCACGTATAAAATAATCACTCAGACGCTTATATTACTTATAAACTTTATGGCTATAGCAGGCTTCTTGCTAACTGTTCTTATATCTTAAACTAACCCATTTCTATAAATCTATACCTTGCCACGTGGCTCGTGGCTTACCGGCATCTTTACATGCTGCTTGTCTTGGCGGTAGCTGGCAGTCTCTTCCTCCACCTTCCTGTTCCCTCAATCCTCTCTGTTAGTCCCGCCTATACTTCCTGCCTAGCCACTGGCCAATCAGTGTTTTATTTATTGACCAATCAGAGCAACACATTTGCCATACAGAACATCCCACAGCAATATTCCTTCCTGTACTCTGTCATATGTGGTCATATGCATTTGTCCTTAATCAAAGTACTGGGATTATGTTCCCATCAATATGCATACAGTCAAAGTACTAGGATTTTGTTCTCATCAATATAAATACTTCATATTTGAGCTAAAGGGCTAATACCCCAGTTGTCAAAATTTTTCTTGATACTTTTTCCTGCTTCTCAGAATAATGTCAAGTATGTTTAATCAATAAATGGTCATAGTCTCAAAATATTTATAGCAATTTTCTAAATTGTTTGACTACTCTAAGAAAATACAACTATATATATATATATACACACACATATATATATACACATACATACATACATACATATATCCTGAAACAAACATACACACACACACACACACACACACACACACACACACACACACATATATATATATACATATATACAAAATATATCCTGAAACAAGAGATGGGGAAGGCAAGGGAGGATAGAAGCTCAAATAATATCCAAGTTCAAGTTCTCCAGGCTCTCAAGTGCACAGAGCAGGCTGTTCATGCTGGGAAGTCCAGTTGCAAAGTAGGAGTTAAGTACTAGACACAGAGCGCTGAAGAGGATTTCTCACCTCATCAGTGTGCTTAAATCAAGTCTCTAATGTTACTCAAGCATTAAACACCAGAAGTCTAGGTACAGAGAGGAAAGAGAATTGCTACAAGTAATCTCTATAATTTTAGTTAGCTCTTTCATAATTTTAAATAAATGAAAGTTAAAACAAAAATATAAAGGTTTAAAATGTGACATGTGATCATATTGAGTGGATAAATGCCAATATGGTCTTTTAGAATTTTACTAATATTTTACATTATTCATATCACCCAACTTGACATAATATTTAATAAAAATTGCTATTATCATATTTTCCTTGATTGTCCAACTGATATTTGTTTTGTTTGGGCTTAATGTTTTATATGTTGAGTGTACTTGCATTTTGCAGAGAAGTATGGAAGACTCTTTTACTTTAGTCTTATTGCTCTAATCCATTTGTCATACTTTAAGTTGATACTTCACTCTCTACAATTTATACTCACATATTTTCTAGTGAACAAATTGAGACTGTTTCAACTGCCTAGGCTATCTTAATCCTTTAGCCACTGGGATATCTTGTACAATTCTGGTGTGAGCTTTGGATGTATAGACTGCCATAACACTGTCCATTTGATTTTTCAGTGCTGTAGATTGTACACATACTTTACTCATTGTAGAAAACAATCTGCCATTGAGCTGCATCCATCACCCTTTGTATTTTTGTTTGTTTTTGAGAACTTTAGCAGTTCTTAACAACCATTTGCTCACTCATTCTTGTACCTATTTCAATTCCAAGCACAGTACATGTTTGGCAGTCATAAAACGAAGATGTATCAGAAATCATGTCAATAAAATAGTGGCATGATATATTTGCCAGATTTTACAAAGAAACACAGCAATGGAGTATGTGAAGAAAGTGCCATATAAGAAATCACTCTGTGAAGGAAGCAGCTCACATAGTCATGGAAGCTAAGGAATCACACACACCACTGGCAACTGGCTAGAAAACCAGAGAAGCCATTAGTGTGAGTCTTTTAAGTACAGGGAGACAGTAGCAACATCTGAGTACATAATTATACAGGGGAAGAGCCTGGGCAGTCTTGCTAAGGGCCCATATTTGAGACAGAGGCTATAGCCAAGTCATTTGAGTGCTTTCCTAGCATGGAGAATCCACGGGTTCCATCCCCAATGCTACATAAACCTAATGAGTTAGCACATGCCTATGATATCAGAACTCAGGCAGTGGAAGCAGGACAATCAGAAGTTGAAAGTCATTGTCAGCTGCATAACCAGAGGCTGTCCTGGGATACATGAGGCCATGTTTCCAAATAAACAAAGTAAGAATGTAAGGACCTCTAGTTTCCAGGCTCCCACAGGTCCCAGACTCAGCCAGGGAAGAAAGTGTATGACAAACAAGCAGAGAACCTATGTGAGGACTTTCCCTCCATCCTGCTAGTCTCTACAATTCCATTTCACCCTCTCTTTAGACATATCCTTCCAATGTCAGCACCATCTCTATAGCAAAGCTACCCACTGAATTCCCTGACTAGACCCTTTTTCTCTTTCTGTAAACTCATTCGATTCTGTTAAGTTTTTATCCTCTAATATAATATCTGAAGCACATATCCCTGAACAGGTGCATTTTCTAACCTTACTCTCCACCCCTGTTTGACTAGTGTCTTTGAACTCATGAGTGCTAGACTCTACCAACTGAGCTACAACCCAAGCCTCAAACTAAAGGACTTGAGCAAGACTGGTCAGAATTATACTGTAGCTCACTGTCCAGGCTTGTCCCTTCTCTAGTTTATTTGGGTCAGGGCAGCCAGGCAGCCTCTGTCCCTGTCTGTCTGGGCCTCTCTCTTCTACCTCCCCCATCTCCTTTCCCTTTTCCTCCCTCTCTCTCCCCCAGACAATTTTCATGGAAATATATTAAATAGCACAGTTGCTGGATTAGGAAGAAAGGAAGCCCTCACACACAGATGCTGTTGTTGATCCTGAACTACCCCCTCACACAGACCATTGTGTCACCAAGCCAGCAACTCTGTGGTGGAGAGGCTTGGGACTCACACATGTCATTATTATTACTTTACTTGTTTTCATTCCTTTGCTTTTATATCTGCTGTTTCGATCTGGCTACTTAGCGGTACCAGTTAGGCTGACACTGAAACCGTAATTTAGAACACAGTTTGTAAATGGGAAGAGCACTGCTCACCACTGGTTAAAGGACTGACAAAAAAAATAGCTTGAAGCTGGCTTGGATGAAAGGTCTGGCTCACACAAAATAATTATACCTGCTTTAAAAAAGAACATTTCTTGATCATAAAATGCTATATTTCTTGATACTTGAATGTGTTTCTTTAATCTAATATTTTGTTTCAATGTGAGAATTTAACAACTTTTGGGAGATAAAATCTCATTTCATGTTAGGAACAATGTGCAATAATTGTACACGTTGATGGGGTTCTTTCAATCCATACACAGTGTGTGCTGACCAGAAATAGGCTTCTGTTAATAAAACTGTGTGTTCATAAAACAAAGACCTCTCTACCTTGCTCCTCTTTTCTCTCTCTTGCTTTCTTTCTCTCCCCCTCTATCTCCCCTTCCCCTTCCATCTCATTTATTCTCTGTTTGTTAGTGATAAAATTCATCTATGTCTTTCTCCTAGATCAAGTAGAATTCCTAACTACTGATCTGGTTACACATTCATCACTCTGGTCAGAATCTGGTAGCACATTTGTTTCATTGCAACAGAGGATTGACCAGGCCACAAGCAGTTGTGTTTCCTGTATAAGAAATGCAGTTACATTCATGTATGAGCACTATGGCAGTGACACTGAGTATGAAAAGAGACACGTGTTGGTTATTTTACGCTGTTGGTTATGCTACGGCGCTGGTTAGACGGCGCTGCACCCTCCCCCTTGGCTAGTCGCCGCCTGCGGCTGCCATGCCGGCGGAGGAGCGTGCTGATTAAAAGAATCATAACCATGGTTAACCTTTTTAGAGCTTTATTGGGAGGGGGAGAGAAAGAGAGAGAGACAGAGAGAGAGACAGAGAGAGAAGGAGAGAGAGAAACAGAGAAACAGAGAGACAGAGAGGGGGGAGGGAGAGAGAGAGAGGGAGCCCGACGGGGAGGAAAGGAGGGGAGAGAAAGAGAACGAACAGAGCGCCCACCCGCTTTTTAGGCTGGGACACCGGCGAAGGTTGATGACGTAATTAAAGACCAAACCCTTACAACACGTCCTTTACATTTGTGGCAGCATTTTCCCATAATTCCCACACTCGTGTGTTTTGCTGTCCCAGTTTTTGGGCATGAAAATGATTGATGCTAAAAATGCTGTGATTTCCTGCTGCAGAGCATGTGTACAGCAAGGAAAATGTGAAACTGATGTGACTTCACAACAGGATGACTTCAGTATCCAAATTCTTTCCCAGTGCCTGCTGCAAACTCAGGGTCATTAGCTTTACAGAGTATAGAAAATGGGCCTCTCTGCAGGAGTCATGGAGTCCCACTAGGTCCATGGCTATACCTTCCCTTTACAGCATCCCAAAGAGCAGAGGGTTCTAAAAACATAAGAATTATTTGAATTGAATTAGATTTTCACCCAGCTTGCACAATGCTGGGCCACTTGGTGCTTTTCCAGTACTGAATCACATGTAAATAGTTTACATGCAGAGTTGTAGGAACAGAATGGATGACTCTGTGTAGGAAATACTGAACACCTATAGCTGACCTCACATGTGTGCTCTGGAAGCGGGCCAGGAAACTCATGAGTCTGCCTGGTGAGATGCTCATTTTATCACCTATTCCTAAAGGAACGCATTATATGATGATTTTCATAGAGATGAGAGGAGTGAACAAGAGAAATTGCTATTGTATCATGGAATCAAAAAGAAAAGCAAGCAGGATAGCAACAGGTTCTGTTCAAAGTCATAAAAACTGTCACACAGAAAGGTGACATGCAGGAGTTGCCTGTGTGAATGGTTGGATTGACACTGTCAGGCTTGAGTCCAGGCTTGTCACTCCATTTACACAGAGGGAGTTAATTTCTGTTTCATTTCCTGAAGATCAGACTGCTGACTTTACATAATGGTCCATGGTAATTCTCCATTGAAAATCCAAAGAGAAACAGTAACACAAACACACAGACACACAGACACATACACACACACACACACACACACACACACACACACACACACACACAGGAAAAAGATCAGTTTGGGAGGGTTGTCAGCAAGTGTCTGAATTCATAATATTATGGTATGGACTACATAGGAGTCTGCAGGTGGATTCCAGAGGAGCAGGGACAGAGGCTATGTATGCATAGTCTATTTAAAACAGAGATGATCTGAGACATGTGGACAATATGCAGAAAGATATTTTTACAAGTTCACATAAAGAGCCAATTTCAGCACAGTTTATTATACATTATGGTAAGATCATAGTATAAACACTGAATAACTTGAAGGCTTTACATATTGAATGTAGCATAGCACAGAAAGAGAAGCCAGGAGCAGAGAGAGACAGGAGACACGACTTGAAATGGTCTTGCTTATTGCTGGACACTTTGCCAAGCTCCAGCAGTGGTTGGGGATCCTGGCAAGAGCCCAGTGGTTTTGCTGGGTTGAGAACAAAGAACAAGTTTCTGTGAAAGTAAAGACAACAAGAGGTTTCAGTGACAATACCACACAGAAGGGAGCAGCAGGGGAAGACACAGAGGCCACTGGGGCTCTCCTTATTCACAGAGCTGAGGAATGATGTGGGTGTTAGTGGAGAAAGCTGCCTAAGCCCAAGAAAGGAGATCCTGGTGAACCCTGTCACCATTTAAGTAAACTTATCAATGCATAAGTGACTTTGGGTCACCTGCTGAGAAAAAGAGTCACAATTCACAAAGCCTTACACAGAGGTTTCCAGAGACCACTGATCAGTGAGGTGGAAAAATTAGTCTTAAACTAGTGGTTCCTTTAATCACATTTAAATGTCAGCCTCCAAGAGATCACACTATCCATTGAAAAATAACTTGTTTTTATCAAATATTCAAGAACATTTAGAGAGAGAGAAAAATTCAGCATCAAAGAACATAAAATTTATGGTTGCTTTCAGCAGACAATTACTATCTGCTTGCAAAGAAGCAAGGAGAGAAAGATTTGATAAATAGAAACAAACTGAGAAAAGACACAGACAGATGACAGATTTAATTAATGATGTCACATAATTGTTATTACTAAACATGGAGATACATT
>CABHPH010150061.1:0-49596 GCA_902168325.1 Peromyscus nudipes
TACTCATAAGATTTTATTTTAAAATTACTCTTATAGCTAAAAACTGAGCAAAATATTATAAATAATATTTTGAAATATATAAGGATAAGGAAAGTATTTATATAGCTGATATTTATGTGTTTTACCTCTGGAAATCAAATTAAATAAATATTTATAGAATGGTAGGAGAGAAATTTATTTTAAAAATAATAAAAATATTTTCTGTAAAAGAGACTTCAGAAAAATAAGTTCAATAAATCAATGTCACTTCTAAACAAGACAATTGGTTTGTTTTCACATAAAAACATGGAGTCTTACTTTGAAATTACTTCCTGGCATGGAAATATCTAGGAAAGTATTAAAAATACTAGTGAAATTGACTTGATAATACATGAGGCAATAGAAAGGAAATGTCAAAACAAAATACAGACAAATTTAGCTCCAATTTTACACGTGAATGTATATTTTTAAAATATGCATTCTTAGAATTGATTGAGTTGAACCACAACATTGAAAGCATCTCCCAAAGAATCTAAGTGTAGTAAATCTAAAATAAAAAATGTCTGAGAAGCCAGTATGTTACAAAAATGATTTTTAAAGAAGTCCAGTGTTAAATGTTAAAATGTGTATTTAAAAATAAAATCAACCATATAATGAAGATAGAGTAGCACAATATGTTATACTTCTGGGTGTCCCAGATTTATTTTTATTTTAGAACAAGTTGTTTTCATGACAGGAATGTATAATCAACACAAGAGAAAATATCCCTTTGTCAGCCTAATGTCTAGCAATTAAAACTTATTAAGAAAGGTTAGATTTGTTTGATTACAAAATGATCTATAATCACATATAAGTAGTAGCTATCAGAGTCTGCATTAGTTAATTTTCTTTTGCTCTGACAAAACACCACTACCAAGTTCATCTATAAAAGAAAGTACACTGTTGAGCTTACAGTTTCAGAGGGTTAGAGTCTATGATGTTGAGGCCAAGCATGGTGGAAATAACTACTAAGAGCTCACTCACATCTTGCTACACAAGCAGGAGGAAATGGCACACAGGAGTCTTTTGAAACCTCTGAGTCTACCCCCAGTGACAAATATTCTCCAAGAAGGCCTCACCTTTTAATCCTTCCAAAACAAATCTACCAACAAGGGACCCAGTATTTGAACATATGAGCCTATGGGGACCAGTTGCATTCAAACCACCACAGTGTCCATGAGGAGAAGACTAGAGAGTATGATCAGGAAGGCGCCAGTCTGAGTAGTCATTTGTTTTATTGAGCTTGGCCATTCTGACTCAGATAACATGAAACCTAAATTAGTTTTAATTTGCATTATCTTGATGGCTAAGGATGTTGAACATTTCTTTCTTTCGTTTTTTAGACTTTTTAATTGATTCTTTGTGGATTTCACATCATGCATTTCAATCCACTCATCTTCTTGTCCTCTTTAATCTGCCCTCTACCCTTGCCAACCACCCCCTCAAAACAAATTTAAAAGAAAATGCAAAAACAAAACGAGAGAGAGAGAGAGAGAGAGAGAGAGAGAGAGAGAGAGAGAGAGAGGAATCTTTTCATAGAAGCTGTAGTGTGGCCCACTGAGTCACACACTTCACCCTTTATTTCATTCATCTTTACTTGAAAGTGTTCGTTGCCACAAGTCATTGGTCTGGCTGGAGGCCTCTGGTTTCTGCTCTACCACCAATAATGGGTTCTCACTGGAGCTCCTCTTGGATATCCTGTTGTCCTGTGTCATGGAGATCCTGCTGTTTTGGATCTGTAGGTTGGTCCCCTTCACATGCTCCAACAGTTCATAGATGAGGTGGGTGCTACGGCAATCCAACTCCCAGCCCTGGTTCTGCGCATGGGTAGTACCTGGGTTGGTCAGCCTGCCAGCTTTCCCTCATTGTCACTACTCAGGTGAGCTCTCCAGTTCTGCCTTGGCTAGCTCACCCAATGCAGCCTACAAAGTGTTTCTCAGACATTTGTGTTTCCTCTTTCGAGGTACTCTGTTAAGACCAGTAACCCATTTTGAAATTAGGCTACTAATTTTCTTGATGTCCACATTTCTTTGATAATTTTTGTTGTTTTTGTTTTTTACATATTTTGGACATTTTTTCTTTATAGGATGTGTCATGGCAAAAAGTCTTTTTCCAATCTGAAGCTTGATGTTTTGTCCAAATAATGAATCCTTTCCCATATAGAAGATTTTCAGTTTCATGAGGTCCCATTTCTTAATTCTTTTTCTTGGTGCCTGTTCTATGGGTGTCTTGTTCAGAAAGTCTTTTCCTGTGTCAATGAGTCAAAGACTATTCCACACTTCCTTTTCTATCTGATTCTGGGTACATGGTCTTATGCTGAGGTCATTGATCCATTTGGAGTTGAGCCTTGTGCACGATGACTAGTATGAATCTATTAGCATTCTTCTACTTGCAGCCATCCAGTTTGACCTGCACCAGTTGTTTAAGATGCTTTTGTTTTCATCATGTACCTTTTGTATATTTGTCAAAAGTCAGGTGTTCAAAGATATATAGACTTATCTGGGCCTTCATTTCTACTCCATTGATCAGCATGTCTATTTTCATGCCAATACCATGCTATTTTTCTTGCTATAGCTTTGCAGTACAACTTGAAGTCAGGGATTGTGATAGCTTGGGGAATTCTTTTATTATTCAGTATTATAAGCTATCCTTGGTTTCTTGTGTTTCCATATGAAGTTGAAAATTGTCCTTTCAATTTCTGTGAAGAATTGTGTTGGAATTTTAATGGAGATTGTATTGAATTTGTAGATTGCTTTTTGGAGGATGGCCATTTTTACTATATTAATCCTTCTGATCCATAAGTATGAGAGATCTTTCAAACTTCTGACATCTTCTTCAATTTCTTTCTTCAAAGACTTGAAGTTTTTAATCATACAGGTCTTTTACTTGCTTGGTTAGAGTTACCCCCAAGATATTTTTGAGGCTATTGTGAAAGGTACTGCTTCCCTGATTTCTTTCTCTGTTTGTCTGTCATTTGTATATGACAGGAAGGCTATAGATTTTGTGTTAATTAGGTATCTTGCTACTATGCTGAAAGAAGTTTCAGCTGGAGAAGTTTCCCAAAGGAGTTTTTAAGACCTTTCATGTACAAAATTATAGCGTCTTCAAATAAAGATACTTTGCTTTCTTCCTTTCATATTTGTATAACCTTGATATGCTTCAGATTTCTTGTTGCTCTAGCTAGTACTACAGAATGCTATATTGAATAGGTGTGCAAAGAGTGAAAAACTTTATCTTGTTCCTGATTTTAGTGGAAACACTCTGTTTCTCTCCAATAGAGTTCATGTTGGTTGTGGCCTTGCAGTATATTTCCTTTATTATATTCAGGTGTGTCCATTGAGTGCCTAGTCTCTCCTTGATTTTTATTAGGAAATGATGCTGGATTTTGGCAAAGACCTTTTTGGTATCTAATGAGATGTTCATGTGGTTTTTTTATCTTTTGGTGTCTTGATGTGATGGATTACTTTTATCACTTTACATCTATTGAACCATCTCTGTATCTCTAGGATGAAGCCTATGTGATCATGTTAGATAAAATGAAATTATGAAATTTACATATAAACGGATGGTATTATAAAAAAATCTTTGACTTAACCCAGACATAAAAAGACAAAATGCTATGCATTCCCTTATATGTGGATGTTAGATGTTAAACCTTTGATAGGCAAGCTATAATCCTTATAACCCGTAGGGCAGGTCTAATATAAGAGACTAGGGCAAAGGGGAGGATCTCTCATGGACGGGGAAATAGAATATACATTATGCAGAAAAGGAAAAAGACTGAAAATGGAGGATTAAATGGAAGAGAGAAATGGTACAAGGGGATGAGGTAGGGAATTCAGGGACAGACCATTAACGCTAAGGGCCATTTGAGGTGTTATATGGAAACCTACTACACTAGAAGGTTTTTTTTTTTTTGTGTGTGTGTGTGTGTGTGTGTGTGTGTGTGTGTGTGTGTGTGTGTGTAAAATCAGCAAATAATGAGGGAGTCGTCAAAGCACCAACTAGATGCTTTAGACACCAAGTGAAACCTCCAATGCCAGGAATGGTTTCCATCAATTTGAGTTGCTAGCCAAAGTGACCCTAGGGAAACTCCCAACATTTCAGGCTATTGTCAAGATTATTTGCTCTCTCTAAACTGATGGTTAGGCCCTATTGCTGAAGACAACACCTACATATCTCGATGAACCCAAAGAAGTCAAGCAGGTGAAGTCAACATATTCTTTACTGACAAATATTAATACTGGAAGGTATTCTGCATCCTACCAGAGGAGAAAGGTAAACATCCACCCAGCTACAAACCCTGAGATCTGCAGTGGTGACATGCCTATAAGATACACTAGTGCAAAAGTGGAACAAACATTGTGAGAGAGCCCACCACTCTCATTTCATTTAAGGCCCACTCTAAGAAATAGAACCCATGCCTGACACTGCTAGGGTGACCAAGAACCTAAGACTAAGATAGGCCATGACTTAGGAATAAAACAACAGATATTGTTCTACTAAAGGAACATGGCAATAAAACTATTTCTACTAACATTCTACTGTATCCATAGACCAGTGGCCAGTGGGTAGCTGTTCTAGCTATGACCTTGAAGCACCACTCCCAGGGAGACTAATGACCATGATGGCCCCTCCTTCAGAGGTTTCATTTTTCTCCAGGTTATGGTAATGGTTTTAGGTTTGGGGGTGGAACAATAAAAATTAGACTCAATATTCTTCTTAATAAAAAGAAAAGCAGGAATGTATAGGTTATTATGGTAGGTTATTGTATATACTAGTAAACTAAGCAAAATATCAGCCTTAGATATTTTGCACTGTTATGGACTCTTGTATATTGATACAAATGTAAACTATTCTTATATTCCTGTTTAAGATAATTTGTATATTGATACAAATACAAAACTATATTTGTTATATTGTACATACATTTCTACTCCTATTTGAAATACCTTGTATATTGATATAAATGTAAAATTATATTTGTCATACTATATGCATGTTCTACCTCTAAGATATTTTCTGTATTGTCACAATTTTGAAGCAATTGTCCTTTAGCTTTACATTTGTTTACAGACTATTTACCTTGTTGTTTTTGTGAAACATTAGTTCATAGGTTATTTAGGTAGATAAGACTTACAGATTCATAGTCACCCATGCTTGCCACTTTTATAGTTATGTTAGTTAGGTTCTCCAGATTTATAGATACATAGATCAGATGGATAGGTAACCTTTAAACACTTCATAGACCTAGAAAACATGGCATTTAAATGTTTTGATAACTTAGAATTCTGTTGACACGAGACACAATTGCTCTTGGCAGCACCAATCTGATCCCGAGAGAATGTTGGGCTTCTAAGACACTCTATTTGAAAGTTTGTCTTCTTCTTGGTGCAAAATGGCCTGCTGGACAAAGAACTGGCCTTGCCTCGACTGCTGACAGTACAAATGCTGTCCTTTTGGAGCAAGCAGGACACAAGGAAAAGCAGCTACTGAATTCTGCCAACACACAGTAAGAAGGTCTTTCAAAATTCCTACTTCTGAAAATGATCTGTCAGATATTCTAGGGCTGTAGCCAAATTGGATGCCCCAACAGTACTGATAAACTTTAGGTGACAGTCCAGGCTGCCAGCTGTCTCTGTCTATTCTCACAAATTTTCTGAAAGTTGCTTGCATCCTTCTCCCATTTTCTCAGGTATTATTATATTTCTTCTCAGGTCTTTGATGGAGTTGAAGACTAATAGTGACAGTTACAATCTTCTCATATCTTAGCTAGAACATACTAAGTACTAGATTCAGATTCTTCAGGATAGAACAGCTTTTGGAATAATCTCTGTAGCATGTTATTTACCTATGTTGTGCACATCTATGGATTTTAGTATGTGTCTCCTGGTGTTGTTCTTGTTGGTTGTAGTTCCATTTTTGTTTAGGTCATTGCACTTTATTCCTCCTAGACAATACTTGATAATCATTTCTGTTGTATATAGTTTCATGTTAGATTAGAATTTTCTTATTTAGACAAAAGGGGGAGATGTGGTGAGTAGCTGTTCTAGCTACAACCTTGAAGCACTGTCCCTAGTGAGCAGCAGGTAACTGCTACACCTGCCTATGACCTTGAAGTACATGCCCCTGGGACGTGGCCACTCAGGACCCTTAAGACCTGGGATACACATATGTAGAGCTCTCTTTGCTCCCTCATGGTTTGGATGCTGGGACTGACCAGGCAGATATTGGAAGAAGATCAACATGGGACATAGCTTGGCTTTCCTGGACCCTACAATAAATACCCATGCTGTAGTGAGTTACCCCCTAATAAATAACTTTGCTCATTAAATAGACTCCGTGGATTTCTCAAATTACGGATGTCTCACTCAGGCATCATTACAGAATTTTCCTCCTGCAGTAGTTGGGAACTAATACAGAGACCGACATCTAGACAATATGCAGAAAGTGAGAAGCCTTGGAACACACAGTCCTAAGTAGAAAGTATTTTTCCAAACCCTTACCTCAGGGGTCATCAACTATGTGGGTGAGGAGAAGAAAAGACTCAAGTGGCACAGAGGATGGAGGACACCAAGAAAACAGTGTCTTACAGACACAATAGTCCGATGCACATATGAACTCACAGAGCCTGTGGCAGCATTCACCTGGTCTGCAACAGTATCAAGCCAGGTGGTCCTCAGTGCAGAGAAACCTAGTGGACATGAGTTCCCATCCCTAACCAAGAAGCTATCTCCAATTGCCAATTGCTTGCAAAGGTGTAGCTAGAGTTTTCCTGCCTGGCCCACAGTCAGGACAAATCTCTCTCACCTGCCAGTCCCATAGCCACTCAGACCCAACCAAGTAAACACAGAGACTTATATTGCTTACAAACTGTATGGCCGTGGCAGGCTTCTTGCTAACTGTTCTTATATCTTAAATTAATCCATTTCTATAATTCTGTACCTTGCCACATGGCTTGTGGCTTACCGGCATCTTCACATGCTGCTTGTCATGGCGGCGGCTGGCAGTGTCTCCCCCACTCAGCTTCCTGTTCTCTTAATTCTCCTCTCTGTTAGTCCCACCTATACTTCCTGCCTGGCCACTGGCCAATCAGTGTTTTATTTATTGACCAATCAGAGCAATTTGACATACAGACCATCCCACAGCACAAAGGAAAAATTTGTTTATTTCAATGGTGTCTCACTAGCTATAGAAACCACACTTAAGGAGAGGCCTCATGCCCAGCAGTAGATAATCAACAAAAAACAACTCAGTGGTTTTTTGGGAGATATATTTTTCCTACTATTGCTTTGTTTTGGCATTTTTTTTTCTTACCAGCCTTTTGCCTGTTGGTTGTCTAAAGAAAGAGAGAAAGGAGGCTGGAGTTTGATAGTGGGAATGTGGAAAGTATATGAGAGAAGGATTGTGGAAGAGAAACTGTGATCAGAATATACTGTATGAAAACATTTTTAATAAAAAATAAAAACGTTTCACACACCTAGAAGTGAGTGCAAAGTTTGGACATCTTCAGAATTAGAAACAAGCTGTTTGACTATGCATGACCATAAAAAAAATCTTATATACAATAAATAAAGGTTATGAATTGGAAGCTTAAAAAAACCAGAAATCATGTCATATTCTAGTTTTGTTGGACTAAGATAACAATAGTGTGTTATGCATTTGAAAAGATAGAAGGAAGGATGCAGAAATATTTCACTATAGAGTCATAATAAACATTTGAGGGGAAATGATTAGCCATATTTGAATATTATGGCACAAAATACATTTTGTAGCCACCTACTAATACATAAATTTTTATGATTTATGTATTAATTAAAGTTTTGAATAAAAATTAACTGCAAATATTTGTTAACCAAGAAAGTAAAACTATCTATGAATTTTATTGCTAAATATAAAAATGATTATATGTTTTATTTATTAAAAACCAGTGTATGTTTTCTCAGCTGCATAAGAACATCCTAAAGGAGGAGAAGCAGGCTGCAGAGAAAGATGAGTGGATTTCAGACAGCAGCCCGACTTTGCACTAGATTTATTTGTGCTGCAGATTTAGTTTAGAGTTTTGACATGTGATATAAATTTGTCTCATATTGAGATGGTGGGAACTCAGAATTGCTGGCTGCATGCTATTGTAAGAAGCTTTGAGGATTATTTCAGCTTTCAGAAATTTGTTCCTACCTTCCCACAGAGATGGGAGAAAGGGCTGGGGTGATCCTGATTGAAGGCAATGCTCCCCATGTTTCCCAGGTTCATTTTGAAGTTTATAGGTCTCTACACTAAAGTGACATGCTTCTCAGTATTTGTTAATTACACTTTGAAAAACTTTGGATTCTGATGTGTAGGCTATAGATTCATTGCTGATTTGTCCCAACAGAAGTGCTTTAACACTCAGAGATGTTGAAAGTTTTCATTGGGACTGAAAGGCACTTTAAACTTTCATGATGGCAGCAGTCTGGGAAATTTAAGAATTGAGAAAAATATTATTTCTTCAGTACATTAATTACAGGGCCCTTCTAACTCCTGTTCATTGAATAATTTCTGAGCTTCCAAACTCAGAGTGAATTACTCCTTTACCTCAACTTCAAGAACACGGTATTCATTTCCATCTATGTCTCTTATTCACTTGATTCTTAGTTGAAAGGACTTCTTTGTGTTTCAACAGATTATATGTTTGTTAATGTGGATAATTTGTTCATATCTGCAACTACTGTGTCTAGATAAATGCATGATTTTAACAAGTTCTCTAAATATTGTCTTCAAACGAATTTTACAAAGCACCATGAGAAAGATTTAAAAGTGACAGTGTTACTCAGAACTTAAGAGGTGATGGGATATCAAAGAAAAACAACAAACAAAAAAAATACAATAAAGAAGGTTGGCTGGCAAGATGTATCAATGATTAAAAACACTGGCCCACAAGTGTGAGGACCAGAGTGTGAATCTCCAGAATACATATAAAATGCAAAGTATATGTTGAGGCCCAACTGCAATTACAGCTGAGAAAAGGCAGAAACACAAGATTCCTGGATCATCCTGCTAGCAAGAATAGCCAAGACATTGACCTCCAGATAAGTGATTCTGCTCAACACACAAGTTAGAGAGTGACTGTGGAAGATAACCTGATGGCAATCTCATACCTCTGTATGCATGTGCATACACATGCCTTCCATACATACACAGACATTTGTCAACAAGCATTAGAACACATATATGCATATGTACAAAAACAAAGGGAGGGATGGTGCATTAAGGATCACGTGACTCTAGTTAAATGGATCTTCCAAATATTACATGGTCTGTCCAACCAGTCAGATGTAAACAGTGTTGCATTTATCATTGGCATGGAGTTAATCAAAATGGATTAGAAAAGGGAGAAATAATCAGGTAATCTGAACACATGATGGGACTATTGGCATAGAATAATTTTATAGTTAGGGTAAAGTCATGAGATCATGCTTCCACTACCCAAATTTTAAAATAAATCCAAGCTTTTTTTTTCATTTACTAGGAGTACCAGACAGAATCGATGCTCTCATAATGTAAGTTTCTTCATCTCTTCTTCTTCACTCACAACAGAAACCTCAATATTAAGTAAATTAAAAACAGACTCAATCACAGAATTGTTTTTAGGGCCTTGAATCTTAACCTGGAGTTATTCCATGTCAAACAGAAGTACTACAATAAGTCTATGTGATAAAAAAGAAATTTCCTTTCTGGGACATAATATACTAATGTAATATAAAGTGCACAAATTTCAGATACTAGTTCCCCTCCAAAAGTGGTTCCTAATAAAAGCCAACAGTAAATATCATTTCCAGATGCAGCTATAGTGGACAGGTACATTAACTGCCACAGGAGAAACAAAACAAGCCAAAGATATTTCAAAAGTTGAAAAGGACAAAGATAAAAACTAACAAACACATACAAAAATCAAACACTATGAGACAAAGTTAAATAATGGAAGATGAGTGAGTCAATTCTTCCACAGAAATAAAAATCATAGAACAATTACATAAAATTATAAAATGCACATGTTTACATTTTTAGTTGATTAACATAGAATGAAAACTGTGATAAAAGTTCACCAGAAATATTCAAGAAAAGTATAAAAATAAACAAAAACATGTTTGGGTGAATTAACTTCAACAATAATGGACAGGGTAAACAACACATTAAAAATACAGAAAAAAAACAAAATTAGAATCTCATCTTCAGACAATGAAGCACCAGTGAATTTATCTAAAGTCCATGCAGATTAATCATAAAAAACTGTATATATTTTAAATAAAATACTCTACTTTTATAACCATGACATCCTGAGTCATAGAAACCAGAGAACAAAGAACTGTAAAACAGACACAGCTACCTTTCCTCAGACTGTGCTATGTCTCTGAATGTCAGCTGAGATTATAAGAAAAAATGACCAAGTTGGATCAGCTCTGGGCCTCCGTGGCCTAAGATCTAAAGAGTTAGCATCCACTTGATGTTCTGATGAAGCAACTGTTTTCAGGTTGTCAGCTCACAAGGAAGGGACATGTGAAATGATATTAGATGCAGGCCAGGGCGGTCATTTAATCCTGTTTTCTGGCCTCATATATGGCATCTGGATGCATATGAGTAGAGAAGGCGACATTATTTTCACCTGCTTTAAGAAAAAAGAAAAGAAAAAGAGGAAAAGAATTCATGATCATAGATAACCCCGCCTGAAAAACTAAAACCAATGCAAACTAATCAGATTTGAATTAGATGATTAAAACTCTCAACACAGCTGATAACATGTACTCAAAATGCAAAATGCACATGCAAGATCATGCTCAATGTTTAAGCAAATTTGAGTTTTCTCAGAGCATTAAGACATGACAGATGACAAATGACAGGAGAATGAATTTTCACAGAACATGCTCCCCATCACCAGTAGAAATGAGGTTGAAATTGTTAAGAAAAAGTCAACTATTACTCATGTTTGGCAATAAGACCACAATGACATTGGAAATATGATGTGTTAATAATAGTTGTGAAGACATAGCAGTTATGAAGACTGTGTGCTATGGAAAAAGAAAGACAAAGTATAACAAAATACTATAAGAAAAAATATAAAAATATAAAAATATCATATAATATTTCTATAAGAAAAAATATAACTTGGATTACAAAGAAATGTCATCATAAGCGGTGAAGAAAGAACAGCTCTTAAACAACTGATAGTAGATTAAATTATGCATTTGTATAAAGCAATAAATCTTCCCTCTGTATCGTGCCTATACAATATGAATAGGAAAAGGTCAAATTCACACTCAATTCCAAAGAAGCAAACATCTGCCTGGTATTAGTGGTGGTGGCGGCGGCGGCGGCGGCGGCGGCGGCGGCGGCGGCGGCGGCGGAGCACACCTTTAAACCCAACACTTGGGAAGCAGAGGCAGGCGGATCTTTGTGAGTTTGAGGCAAGCCTGGTCTACAGAGCAAGATCCAGGAAAGGCTCAAAGCTACACAGAGAAACTCTGTCTCGAAAATTAAAAAAAAAAAGCAAACATTTTTGTGACAGTTATATTTAATAATATTTTCAAAAATGTTTATAGGAAAATTTAGTGTAGAAATGATTAACTCTAAATAAATGTAGAAATTGCAATGATTTCTGCTTATTAGTAAGATTTGATAGTAACTGTAAAAGCTAGATCACATTTTTCTTAATATTATTTACAAAAATAATAAATGACTCCTGTCTTTTAAACTTGAAGTAATACCCAACCAATGAAGTGTTATAGCACAGTTAGTCTACTTGCAAAGGGAAGAGAAGATGTTTAGAAATGGTTCTTTGATACTTGGCATTAGCTGTTAACCTTAAGCATTGTGGTAATATTTTGTTTGTACTGTCAGCAAATAAAATTTACCTGAAGATCACAGGACAAAGCCAGCCACCGAGTTAGCCATAGAGGTCAGGCAGTGGTGGCACATAATTTTAATCTTAGCACTCAGAAGGCAGAGGCAGAGATCCATCTGGATCTCTGTGAGTTCAAGGCCACACTGAGCTACAGGAGATTAATCCAGAATATAAACAAGAAATAGAGCCAGGCAGTGGTGGCACACACTTTTAATTCCAGTACTTGGGATCACACACCTTTAATCCCAGCAATAGTAAGACTGAAACAGGAGGTGATATGGCTGGGCAGAGAAAGGAATATAAGGCAGGAGGAGACAGGAACTTGGCTCTGGCAGGCTGAGGAATTAGTAACGTAAGAGGTGGTGTCTGTGGCTTGCTCTGCTTCTCTGATCTTTCAGCTTTCACCCTGATGTCTGGCTCCAGGTTTTTATTATAAGACCAGTTAGGATTTGTGCAACAAAGCATGGTTTTTGTTTATTTTTCTAATCCTAGGCATAGAGCAGTATGGAATTTGATGGAAGAAAGAAACATTTGAGCAATCTGAAGAAATCATTAATTTCTAAGGTAGCCCATTCTCCCTTAGGAGTCCTAATGAAGGAGTCTATGTGAGACTGGAAGAGTATCTCAGCAATGAAGTTACTTGCTACCAGGTCAGACAGACTAATCTTGTTCTCCAGGATCCACATGGTGCAAAGAGAAAAGCAATTCCTACAAACTGTAGGAAAGACTATCACATTCAGACCTTGACAGTTGCAGAAACACACACAATTGAATACACAGACACATGCACACACATACACACACACACACACACACACACACACACGAATGAATGCATGCATGAATAAATAAATAAGCATAAAGATAATTAAAAAAGAAATAATTGTAAGTCTTTTTTTTCCTGTAGCTAGTACTGGGCCTGAGGTCAGAATGCCAGCTACAAAGAAGATGTATTATTGTGTTAGAGTGAAAAATAAAATTTCCAAGAAAACCAGAACTATTAAAGCAAACTCAGAACAGCAAGTGTACATAAAAATTGTAAGTACATAATATTAATAAAAGCAATCTCAGTGGTAAGTGTGATATGGAGGAAAAACTGGTTGCCATTCCCCCCAGTAGCCACAAACTCAGTAGAGGATTCCGAATAGCAGAAGCTGAAAATGAGCTGCAATCATGCCCAACATTATACTGAAATGGGTATTGCATATGTTCTTTTAAATTTTACACTTATTTCTCTTGTGGTGAACTCTTCACTAGAACCATATAAGCAAGAACTTTCTGAAAAGTGTATATCTAATAGACACTTATATCTAATTAAAAGTACTAAATCATCACAAACTTATTTGTTTTTGTGGTCCTGAACATATATACAAAATGTTTACCAAGCCAGGAATATTGACCCACAGCTTAAACCCATTACTCTGAAGGCAGAGGCAGGAGGATCTTTGTGAGTTCCAGGTTAGTCTCATCTACATAGTGAGTTCCATGCCAATCAAAGCTACACAGTGAAACTCTGTCTCAAAAAAAAAAAAAGAATGTTCACAGCAGAATTCTCTGTAAAAGTTTTAAAATGAAATGATTGCAAATCTTTATCAACAAAAACAGATAAACATTCCATGAATATAAAATATATGATGAAACATAATTTCTTGATAAAAATAAGCTAGCTACATGAAAGAAAATCTGTAAACCTGTATGCTAAACAAGAGAAAGTAGAAAGGTGTTGAATTACTCCATTTGTGCACCTTTCCAGAAATTCTACAAGTAATGAATGTGAAAGACATAATGAAGATTGCGTTGTGTCTATGAGGAGGGGCAACAGGGAAGAACCTGGCAGTGGGCAGCCTGCAAAGTGTGCACAGGTTGTACTCTCTGTGAAAACAGTTGATATTCACAGAGGTTTTCTATGTTACACATCTTAAATGAACCGATATAAAAATAAAGTTATCTGTATATGACGAACGTGAAAATGAAACTATAGATAAGATAAAATTATTCAGCAGTTCAGAGACTGAGGGGCTATAACAATAGCTGAATAGAAATTAAGAGAGAACATGAAGGAGGCATACAACTTGTGTCCCCAAAGTATTTCACAGTAATAAAATAGGATGTCAGAAAGGAAGAATAGTCGAGCTCAGACACTTAACTCTGTCCTTGTACATTAAATAAGATTAATCTAGTCCAAGAACTGCCATCACCTAGTTGAAAGACAATCTCGGCAAAAAGTAACTGTTTATAGACATAGAAGAAAAACTGGTTAGATTTAAAATAATGAAAAGGATGCTGAATTGAATAATACACTTTGGCTTGATAAATCTAGAGACAGCTGAGTAATTGATTATTTGAGAATATGTTGGTCAAACTTCACTAATAACTATTTCTTTGGTTTTGTTTGCTTTAATTTTGTTTTGTATTCCTGGAAGACCTTGTGGACCTTAAACCATTTAAAATTATTTGTGTAGAACCTAAGGTCTTAGATCAGATGCCAGAGTGATAATACTTGCTTTTAGAGAGGTTTCTGACAATGAATTGTAAAAGAGATCAGATATGCAGAGATTATTCTGGGGACAGCCATGGAGGAGATCAAGAAATGAGGTCGTTTCAGGAAGTCCACCCAAGTCATGCATGGCAAAAGTGACCTCTTTTAACTGAGAATGATTCTTTCAAAATGTGCATTTTACATAACCCTCCTCATTTATAATGCCTCCACTGGGGTCACTTCAAACATGAGGCTACAGTCCTGGTTTCCTAACTCCAGACAGAATACATGACAGAATTCTTGAAGTACTTTCCAGTGCACAACTTCTAGCCAATAAGTGACATTCCACCAGGCCAGATTTTCCAGAGAACCATATAAAAACCACACTTACAAGAATTTCCAGCAACTTACCAAATTTGCTTGTCAGTGTTGCAAACAATGACTTCAGCGGAAGCAGTTTACTAGGCATAGCTTCCTACTTCCATCAACTTGCTTTGATTTGATGCATTATATGTTAGATGTGTTTATGACAAGAGATGTAGAAAGTTCCAAAACTTTTTAGAAGTTTCCCAAATTTTAAAACATTCAGAATTTTATATAATTATGTAAAACTAGAAACTTCCAATTATGCTTCAATGTATGCATTTTCTGTTATTATTTATATTTTTACTGTATATTATATTATCACAAAATACATTATATTTTGATCACAGACTCCTCTCAATTCTACCCCAGATCCCATACCCTCTCAAATTTGTGTACTCAGATTTTTTTTAAACTGACCAAATCTATTAGTGTTTGGTGTGTACCCTTGAGTGTATGAACATCCACTAGGACAGATTACACCTACCACACTTAAAACTTTGCCATTCCAGGCATATATCATTTAGCAATAGCTCCTCAGATAGGTGGGATTTCATGACCATGCCCTTCCCATTCTTGGATTATGTCCTATACCTCCAGATGAATTCAGCTCTTCAACCTCAGCAGAGAAGCTTCTTTTCACAGTAAATGGTGATTATCAGAAATACACAACTGTTCAAGGTACAGAGAAAAAAAAGAAGGCAGAGAGATAGAACTAAATAGGCATCTGTAATGCACTCTCTTCTCGAAGCTTAGGGATCACTGCAGAAGAGGGACAGAAAGATTATGAGAACAAGACAGACTCCTCCAGCTCCAATTGGACCAAGAGGTGAGTTATTGTTCTCCTAGCCTATCACCCAAGCCTCTAGGCCTAAATCTCAGGGCACCACCCATGCACCATATCTCAACCCATTGCAGCCAAAGTTGCAGGCCAGCAGGCAAGACTCCTGCAGGCAGACCGGCCTACGAACCCCCAAAGGACCCTGTAATCTACAAGATCCACTCCATCCCCCAAAACCACCCATCCACTGAAAACAAAACTGCTTTCTAAGATACAGACTCTGCTAGTTCCAATTGGACTAAGAGGTGAGTTACTGTTTTCCTACTCTATCACCCCAGCTTTTAGGCCTTAGGCCTAAGGGGTACAACACATGCCTCACTACTCCAAACCATTACAGCTCCAGTTGCAGACCAGCAGGTAAGACTCCTGTGGGCAGATCTTCCTACCCACCCCCATTGGACACTGCACTCTACAAGTCCCACTCTGTCCCCCAAACCCACCCATCCCCCCAAGAACCCAGCAGCTTCCTGAAACACAAATAATGTCAGTGCCACCTGGACCAAAAGTGGCTCCCTGAGACACAGACACCATTTACACCAATTTGAGGAAGAGATGGGTAGATACCAGTGGAAGAATACATTCAACATTATAAAGAGCAATATGGTACCACCAGAACCTAGTAATTCTACTTCAGTAAGATTTGAATATCCCAACATAGAAGCAGCAGAAGAAAGTGATCTTTAAAATGACTTTAAGAAGATGATAGAGGCCTTTAAAGAGGAAATGAAATATTCCCTTAAAGAAATTGAAGAAAAGAGAAACAAAAAATAGGAAGAAATCAAAAAACCTCTTAAAAAAATTCAAGAAAACCCAGAAAAAGCAATCAAACGGGTGAAAGAAACAATTCAAGATTTGAAAACTGAAATAGAGGCAATAAAGAAGACACAAACCAAGGGAATGTTGGAAATGGAAAATCTGGAGAAATTGAGTCACAGCTATTTGTGTTTTTAATGAATAACTGAGTGGCAGAAAAGTAAGTAAAAGAGGGGGAGATGAATGAAAGGAGAAGAAAGAGAAGAAGAAATGAGGGGGAAGAATTAGAAGGAAAGAGGAACAGAGTAAGGGAGAAAGAAAGGCTAGAGGAAGAGAAAGGAGGCCTAATGCTAAACATTATCTGCTGTTAGACATCTAGTAAATTGATATGCAGAAGCCCAGAAGAAAGTACAAATTTCTCTTCCTACTCAACTCCCCTGGATAGGTTCCCTTATTCAGACAATCCTCCTCACCAGGGGACTAGGTGCCACTCTTACTTATCTCGGAGTCATGAATTTCTGCTCCAACAGGCAGAGCAGAACAGAAATTCTTTAAGTGAAAACCATGGGTCCACACCATCCTCTTGACATGAACAGAAGGGCCTTATATTTTCTCTGGTTGTTCATTTTTTTCTGAATGTGACCTTAAAGCAGAACTGTTTCTTCTCTTCTGCAACTCTGAATATATGAGACTAATAAATGGAGTGAACCCATTCTGTCCTCATGTCATTTCCCTCCTTCAGGGCAAGGATCCCTCCCTCACTAATTTGATAAGTTAAGGCAGCATAGACAATTAGCATCCGAAGCAGGATTATTTAACCATGGCACAACACACTTGATACATTTTAACTAAAAGCTCCTTGATTGATTCATTGCTTCCTAGCTAGCAGTCACTCACTGCTTCTTATATAACACAGTATGTTTAAGACTATAAGGGACACACAGTCACTGGGGGTCTCATTCTTTGTCCCACGGGGTACTCAAATCATGAATACATCTGCCTCTTTCCACGCTAAAATGTTCATATGACAATATGATGAATGCTAAGCCGTCATGATGCTGCATGGCATGCTAAAATGTTCAACGTGGATTTGTAAGATGTTTGTGAGGCTCTCAGGAAGAATAATGAGAACAGAGCTCCTTAACTTGTTAGAGCTTACTGGATGTAGGCATTCTACTTACCGGAAGTAAGAAAGAGCTCCATAGTCACTCTCCCTACTGGGTGACAATTAGTGTTTCCTTGGGTAGTCATACTTTGTGAATGCATACCCCTGAGATAAACTAGGCTGCTCTCCTTGAGATTTTCACTCAGCACAGTGGGTTGAATTATCAGTTACCTGGAAAGGACAAGGGCTTGTGCCATTGTAGTAGCTCCTGTGCTCAACCTGGTGGATGAGTGTGCACAGAACATGCTCCCAGGCGCCACTCTGCAGAATTGCCACTGCTGTACTCCTGAAGCTTTGGAATTTCCACTTCCCATGTAGATACCAGGAAGCAGGCACAATAGAAATGCAGGACTTACTTCTCATAGATTCTTATTTATAAAAAGAGTCGCAAACAGATCAGTGGCTGTAGGTGCCATTATTGCCACAACGCTGGTGTTAACAAGTGTAATTCACAACCTCATGATACCCAGGGTCATGTGCAGCCTGACCATACCAATGTCATATTAGTCCCTTTAATAGTATTTTGACAATAAAATCACTTTGAAGTTTATTTCCATGTCAACTTCACCATGTAGCTCTCCTCCTCTGGTCTAGTCCCAATTTTGCTTCCTAACAAGGTACTTTCTTAGCTCCCCAAAACACTCAGGCATCAGCAAGATTTAAATTTGTATTTTGGTATCAGGAAGTAAATGTGATAAGGATTGAAATTAGGTCTCAATAATACCTGCTTTTTTTATATCTTGTTGGATCAAAAGTCCTCAAATGACCTAAATTCATTTTCTGAGTTGAAGATAAATGTCTAATGTTTTTGACCATTCTAGCTCTTTACCTTCCTTCCATAAAGTGTAGGCATCACTCTGAGATGAGAGGAAATACACAGCATAAGCCAGTTTTTGTTCTCATTCTCACCCTAAAATAGGATCTTCTGAAATGTTTGAATTCACCAATCCAGGTCATATTCAAGGTATCAAGCACAGCAAGAGAGCTGTGTTCTGTGAACCACATGCAGACGATAGTCTATATAATTTGGGCAGCATTCCTGATGTTTAGGATTTTGGCTATCATTAATTCTAGATTTCTGGTTACCATCTCTGTCTATTGCAGTAATAGATTTTCATTGATGTGCTACATGCGTATTTTTGATCACTAGATCAGGCATAAAACCTTTTCACTTCTGCCCACTAAGCTCCTGGATATAAGGTCATATTGCCCCCCAAAACAGCCTGGAAAAGACGGCAAGGCTCACACCAGAAGAGTGGATTTCAGTTATCTGCCTGCCTATCACTTTAGTCAAATAAACCAAGCACATCTTCATTTGGGAAATGGCATTCTATTCTGTAGGTAATGAGAATTCTATTTCTGACAACAGCCATTGGAAACTCCTCTTTCACCAATAAGAAAAGATAGTAGAGAAGGAGGAAGGTAGAAAGCAAAGTAGGAATTAAGTTGCAAGGAATAAAATATAGTGTCTGAAATTTAAAAGAAAATATGACACCCCCAAATTGAGTAAAGAATATGTGTTACCAATATTTGTTATTAAATCAACGATCACAGAGAAAATTTATGGTTAGTTGGATTTTTACTGTTTTACTTACAGTTCATCTACATCTCTCATCTCCATACTAGAGTTTTTGTCTGGTTTTAGCTTTCACAGGACCTGAGCATATTGTTATAATTATTATGCATTCACATTGCAAGTATCCTGTTGTACTGGAAAGCACTGTTTCTTTATAGGCTTCTATTGCCTTTGGCTCTTACAATTTTCTGTTCCCATTTCCACAATGATCCATTAGTCTTGGGATTAGGAGGAGGAAGAATGTTAGAGAAGTCCCATTTAGGACTGAACATTCCACAGTCTCTTGCTCTCCGAAATTTGACATGTTACAGGTCTCTGAGTTATTCTCCATCTATTGCAAAAGACAGCTTCTCTGGTGAAGGTTGAGAGATGCGTTAATCTGGAGATAAGCTATTAGGAGTTGGATTAAGTCTATGTCCATGTAACTCAATAATAGTAGTAGGTTTATGGTTTATATCTTGTTGAGCCTCAGGTTCCTGGGCTAATAACAGTGCCAAGTATTTGTTTCATGTTGTAGAGGAGGCCTTGATACCAATCAGAAAGTGTCTGTTTGTGGCCTTGGTGTCATACTAAGAGCTGTGCAAACTTGTGATTCATTCTCCTCTGATAGCATGCATAGCACTTTCTACAACATTGAAAGAGGAAGCAAAAACTGTAAAAACTAGAAGGTATGGAGGACACCAAAGAATCAAGGCCATAGAGATACGACAAGGCTGGCCCACGTATGAACTCACAGACTGTGGTAGCATGCACAGGACCCCCATGGGTCTGCACCAGATAGGGTACTAGAGCTGAAGCGAGAAGTAGGCATACACATCCAACCCTCCTAACCCGGAAGCTATCTCCAATTGACATTCACTTGCAAACGAAAATTAGTTTTCTCCATCAGAGTCTCTGGGGAAACAAACCACACAAGGCCATGGCCAGAAATAGATGGCCAACACAAAACAAGACAAAGAGTTTAAATGGTCTTTGGAGGCTCTTCATCTCATAATGGTAAATCAGGGACTTTTTTGTTTTATAACTTTATAGGTAGTTTTCTCAGACACACACACACACATACATACACACACACACACACACACACACTCCCACTTTCACATTTATGAGATTTCTGCATGTGTAAACTTGTGTGTCTCTGCATCTACATGCATTCCTTGTGCTTTTTCTTAGGCCCTTTCTGTGCATGTGTGGTATTTTTTCCTATTCTGATTTATTTTTGTTTTCTCTTATTTTATCATGATTTCTTAAATACCCGTTTGTATTCTAACAAGAAAAAGAGTATGGATCTAGATGTGAGAGGGTGTTGGGTGGAACTGGGAGAAGTAGGGGGAAGGAGAACCATATTTAGAATATATTGTAGGAAGTTGTGGAATAATCTTTTTGTACACTGTAATGATTTGTCACTTGGAATGGTTTAATAAAAAGCTGAATGGCTAATAGCTAGGCAGGATTTTCTGGGCAATGCTAGGAAGAAGAAGGGCAGAGACGAGAGAAGAGTCAAGGATTCAGAGGGAAAAGCAAGGGCGGTACAAAGCAAAGGTGATAAAGCCATGAGGCAGAAATTAAATCAATAGAAATGGTTAATTTAAGTTATAATTGTAAGAATTCTCAGTGTCATGATTTGGGAGCTGGCAGGAGGGACAGTAGGAAAAAAATCTATTTTCAACAAGAAAAACATAATAAAATAAGATAAAGAAAAAGAAAGTTAGCCAGTAGGATCGAAGTATCCAGAAAATTACAAGTTTACTTTCTCTGTGTCCTAAAACTCAAGTATGCCTTCCCTCCTAGAAATATGGTCATACTGTCAAGTTTGAGAGGGTAAGAACATTGTTAATAGTCTGTAATTTGGGGGAATCTCATAGAATCCCACTGGCCAGCTGTTCCAAAAGGGATAATAAAAGTTCCTGACACTGTGATTCTTACGGTTTAGCCAATGGAGCATAATAGGGACATTGTTTCCTTATCATAGTATAACTCCAAAAGTATTTTTCAAATTAAAATACAATTGTATAATTTTCTGCTTTCCTTTCCTACCTCCAATTTTTCCCATGTAACCTCACTTACTCCTTCCTGAAATCATGGACATATTTTCTTTAGCTATTATTGTTACACAAACACACACACACACACACACACACACACCTACATATATAAATGAAGCCTGCTCATTCCATTTAGTGTTAATTGTATATATACACATACATATATATAACATATATGTATATATATAGGACTTCATATATATGTATATATATGACTTCAGGACTGACTATCACTTGGTGTTAGATAACCTGGAAAAAGCTTGTTCTCCCTCCCTCTAACAGCATTCCTTAGTTGCCTCTTGTAGCTCTTTGTCTATTTCTGGGGCCCGGTGAGATTTCCCTATTCCATTCATCAGTTGATGGACTTCTAGACTATTTTCATTCCCTGATTAATGTGAACACAGGCTCAATGAACATGGATAACCACGTATCATTTTAGTAGGGTATACAGTCCTTAGGGTATATTCCTAAGAGTAATGTAGCTGGACCATTTGGTAGCTTTATTACCACCTTTCTGAAGAACTGCCAAAGTGATTTCCATAATGATTATATTGTTTTGCTTTTCTACCTTCAGTGAATTGTATGTTTTACCCATACCCATGTCAGCATTTCTTTTCAGTTTTTTTGTCTGTTTGCTTGATTGTTTGTTTTTCACTAATTTTGGCAATTCTAACTGGAGTAAGATCAATCTTAAAGTAATTTTAATTTGCATTTTCCTGATGGCTAAGAATGTAAAACTTTTTTTTAAATCACCCATTTGTCTTTCAACTTTTGAGAATTGTTTCGTTACATTTTCCATTTTAATTGTTAACGCGAACAATATTAGGTCCAGCCTATATTGTTTCCTCCCAAGGTCCGCTGAAGAGTCTACCAACCAGCTGAGGATTCTAATCTGAGGGATATTCAATGAATCTAAGCACACTGAGTTCTTTAGTCCATTTACTTTATTCTTCTATGGCGAGTCTATCTGCACAGTTTCTTTTCTGTTCTCTTACTTAGTTCCTCTCAGTCCCTCCTGCTCTCAGTTCCTTCTGCTGTTCTCTCATCTCTACCTCGTTCTTTCCATCTCAGTCGTCCTCATCTGTGTTCTTCTCCATCAAGTCTCTTCTCTGTGCTCTCAGAGAACCAGTATATATACCCACACAGTAATTGTTTTGTAAAGCAATGCGAGGCTTGAAGTTTTCAGGGTTGCAGAGAGGTGATAAGGATCCACACATAAAGCAATTAATTGTCAGCTTCCAATTACATCCCAAAAGGGGAGTGACTAATGGGGAGTTCTCTGGTAGGGTCAACTAAAGGCTAAGATCAATTAGGGAACTTATGTGCTCAAACTATAATCTAGAAATGGCTAGGTAGAATGTTAGGGGTCAGTAAGTCACAAGAAAGCAAACTGTCTTTGGCACCGCTTTTCCCACTCATCCCGGCTGCAGCTGCTTTCTGATAGGGAGGGGGACATATGTTAGGTGGCTAAGCAGCCTATGTCAGAGCGTGTAGTATTTGGTTAGTAAAAGCACTTTCACTCAGAGTAATTGTTGAGGAGAAAATCTAGGAATAGCACCTGGCTGAGGAGGAATAAAAACTTAATTTGCACAAGAAAGAAGCTTGGCACCTATTGCCTGCCTGGCCTGGAGGCAATCTCCTTGGGTAAGTGGGAAGTAACTGCCTTAACTCAGTATCTAGCAAATGGCTAAAACTCATCCCAGGAATGGGAGCAGTAAATCTCTTAAGTTAGGGTCTTGTGTAAATAACCTGGGGTGAAGGCAAGGGGTTGAGGATTTAATTGTTAGTGGTTATTTTCTCTATCTGTGAGTGAGATGAGCTAATGTTTATCTATGTGCAGTTTTGTCCTTGGAAAAAGGTATCTTTGCTGAAATACTTTTGTCCGGAGAATTGCCCTAGCCAGATATATGTTAATGAAAAATAAACGCAGCTGGGGACAGTTGTCCAATTACCCCAAATGTATAGGGAAAGTTGTGCCCAAGATTGAGATGTAATCATGAGATTACATGTACATGTAACATGGAGATGCATGGTAAGTGGGGAGACTCATATCTGTTATTGCACAAGAAGTTTACAACAAGAGACAACCAATTCATTCAAAAGGCAGTAATTCCATAACACCTTGTGTGATGGTTTCCTCTAACAGAATCCTTAGTTCTGATAGATTGACCTTCTGAACATTAGTTGTCACTGCTGTATACTCTCATAGACTTTCACTACCAGCGGCTCTCAATAAATTGTGCTGTTTGCTTTCATGTTATATAGGTTTATAAATTATTCCTTGTGTATTCTGGGAACTAACCCTCTGTCAGATGTATAATGGGCAAATATTGTTTTCCCAACCTTTCTGTAAACTATCCCTTAATTCCCCGTGCGATATTCTCTGCCTTGTAAGAAGCTTTCAAGTTTCATGAGATCACATATTAATTGTTGGTCTTAGAGCCTGAGCAATCGGGGCCCTATTCAGAAAGTCATTACTTGTGCCACTGAAATCAAGTGTATCCCCTCCTCTGTCTCCTATCAGATTTGGGGCATCAGGTCTTATGACACAGATTTTTATTTATTTTAAAATTTTTGCTATTTGTAGTGCTCAGAGAAAGAAATGAAGTGAGAAAAAGACATTGTATGTCTGTGGTGGTGGGGAATGGATAAAGTTAATCTGAAAGAGACAATGTACATGTAATCCTACAAAATGTTCCCTGTAATTTTAACATTGGTCATTTATTTGGTGGATTTGGTGTTATCTTTCCAGTACTGAGAAAAAATGTAGACTCAAGAACACAATGATACTTTATATAGTAAAAAAGAAGCCAAGGGACACTGGCTTAGTTAATTTTCTGTTGCTGTAATAAAACACTATGACAAGGCAAGTTATGGAATGAAGAGTTTATATGGGTTTATTGTTTCAGAGGTAGGTTAGAAGCCGTGATGATGGGGAATCCAGAAAGCAAGCAGCAGAGATGGCAGCTTGAGCTGCAGGCTGGGCCCTCAGGCCTTGAGCCATGAGTGCAAAGAAAATAGAGACAACAAAGGGCAAATAAGGGGATGCCTTAAGTTCTCAAAGCATGCTTCCAATGGCATATTTCCTCAAGGCAGCTCACTCTTCCTAGACCTTCTCAAACACCAACTGGGAACCAAGTCTTCAAATGCCTGAGACATAGGGGGCATTTCTCAACCAAACCATTTTTTTAATCTTAATATCAAGCATAAAGTTTAAATTTGTGCTAAAGTAGTAATTATTAAAAATCCTAGGTGCACATTAATGCTAAGACAAACATTAGGAGGAATTCTTCTATAATGATATTGGATCTGATTTCTTCATCACACAGGATCCATTTTAACTACTTTTCAAACAATTTGGGAGAACAGGAGATGTTCCAATTTAGTGATATGTTATAAACAAAAACTTTAGGTGAAGTATAAGGGATTTACTGGGAGCATGAGAAGCTCATGCTAACATTTTTTTAATGGAGTTCATAGAAACACCAGATCATTGCAACAAGGATAAGAAATTGAGAGGGAAGAATTAGAGGAATCGGTTAGATTAAATGCATAGCACTTTGATGCTCTTTATATTAGGAAAGATATTAGCGGGAATGATCTCTTTTGCCTTCACATGCTATTAGTGTAATCATCAATGAAACTGGGTGAAAATGGAAATATCGTGGGATTCCATGTATATCCCTTCATTGTAACTGTTGCTAGTAGAAGCAGTGGGTGCTTTTAACTCATTGGCTCTATGCAGTCAGCTGCATGCTGCTGTCTGCTCTATCTCTCAAGGGATAACAGGCACTGGGTCTATGACAATAAAGCCCTGTATATACTTATGATTTTATGCCTTGCAAGATAATGAGATTCGTTGTTCAAAGAAGAAAATATATTGTAATAACATACTGTTACATAGCTAATTAATAAATACTTAAAATGGACTTAGAATTTTGCAGCTGTGAGTTATAAAAGCTGTGGAATTTCCCTTTCTGAAAGAAAGTAAGACTGGTGTCATTACTTGAACATACTTCAGAGAGCATAATTAATGCTTAGTAAAGTACATAGAAATACTGACGAGTAAAGCATAGTTGTAACGTCCTCATACCCAACAGAGAAGGTGGAAATTGAATGAAATGTAGTAACATTGACCACAGATATTTGCATTCTATATAAAATGCTCATGAGCCACATAAACACTGGGGATATTTCTTGCTGTCACAGTGTAGAAGAGCAGTATTGAGCCATGCTTGGTCTACCTGCTGGGTTCACTACATGAAGTGAAACAACAGAACAGAACTCGGAGAACAGAGAACAACCTGTGGAATTGCTGAGATGTGACTTACTGTTGGAATCCCTAGGGTCCACTGGAATTCTGGGAGTTAGGACATCTGTTGTCAAATGTAGCCTCTATTGTTCTGAGGGAGAGGATTTAGCAACTTTAGTAAGTTAGGAAAGGAATGTCCAATATTCACTTTTCTATCCACCCTATCTGATAGCTCCTGCTTTGAATATCATCAAAAGTATTAGCAAAAGATAAAACTATGTTAACTGCTGAAAAAATACTGTACACATATTTTTAAAGCCTGTCCACAAACCCCCAAATCCAATTCTAAAATAAAAATATGTAAGAATGGTATAATGAGAAATAATAGACTGAATTAATTTTGCATAGGTCCTCTGAAGTGACTGTTCTGACGTAAACACAGAGATGACACATAAGGCCTGATGTGTTTGTTATGAAAACAGTCTCATTAGCAAATACATGGAATCTATTTTCCACACCTCATATACCTCTGAATTCAAATCATAAAACTATGTGTTTCAATTAATGAAAGGTAGATTACAAAGGGAAAGAGGAGCACCCAGAGAATTATATTAGAACAAAGCTATTAGTAACAGTACACAGAAGCACTGGAGTGTTTTAAATAAGAATCTCTATTTGCTTTTCTAGTCCATGTTCTAGAGACAAATGAAACCTTAAGGCATATTTGCATACATTACTGCCAGAAAAGGTTTTAGGGAAAATGAAAATAAATATGTACTCTAATATATAATCTTCCTTATCTGCAGCTATCTTGCCAATGGTTTCAAAAACTTGGTGTTAATTGCACCAGGAAAACAATAAAAAAAAAAAATAAGGTAGCCTTTGGCCAATGAGCTCTTCAGTGAAATGAGATCATCTGACCCTATCTTGTTAATTATATTGTTTGACATTTCATATCATAAAATCCACTCCATCCCCTTCTTAAATACTTGCAGTATGTTTCTGTTTACCTAAGCTTACTCCTGACTCACTTCTTTCCAGACTAGATATTAAAACAATCAACACTCTATTTTTCCCTAGACTCCTATTCATGAATGTGCACAGTGTTCCAAAAAAACATGCTTCATTTACCAAGAGGCAGAATCCTACAGCGCATTGTGTCTTAAGCCTGAGGGCTTTGATATACAGCACTTCTTGGAGACCCAGTTAATAAAAATGATTCTGAGGTTCACTGATTTCTTAGAGATGGTCATCACTGAAGAGTGCAGTTTAGGATACAACCTTACTTATAAAGGACAACCCAAACCATTTCAGCTGAAAAAAATAGAGCAATTAAAAGGATGTCTTTAAGGGTCTGTGTAAGGACACATATGTCTAGAAGGAAATATAAATTAACAAGGGGCAATTAAATATCTCTAGTACGACACAGCTAACACACACTAATTAATCCACCAGCTAGTTATACATGAAATCACAGTTACACTTTATTGAACTTTATTTCTTGTGCTAGTAAGTTTTCACAAATGAATATTGTTTAGATTGGAGTCTAGAATTAACTCTAGCTATGTATATAAAGGTTCAAATTATTGGTCCACAGCTCATGAGTTCCTACTAGTTTGGCCTGGCCATCTCTGTATGTTTCCCCATCATGATCTCGATGCCCCTTGCTCATAGAATCCCTGGACTAGGTCCTCTGCATCGGTGAGACAGTTGTTTAGCTTGAACTGTTTCAAGTGGGATCAGGATCCTTCCTGGTGCATGAGTGGACTTTTTGGAGCCCAGTGCCTATTGTGGGACACCTTGTGCAGCCTTGGTGCAGGGGGAGGGACTTGGACCTGCCTCAACTGAATGTACCAGGTCCTGCTGACTCCCCATGAGAGACCTTGCCTTGGAGGAGGTGGGAATGGGGGCTGGGTTGGAGGGAAAGGCAGGGGGGTGGAAGGAAGGAGGAGAAGGTTATCTGTGGTTGGTATGTAAAATGAATAGAAAATTTCTTAATAATAATAAAGAAAAAGGTTCAAAGTATTAGACTGATGACAAAACTTACAGAGATTACTGCAACTGTTACTAAAAAATTCTTTATTTCTGATGCCTCGCATTCTGAGACAGAAGTCCAACAGCACATATACATATGTGAATATTTTTCCTGATAAAGTATTTATCTAGATGTCTATATGTCAGTGCATCTGTGTTTTCATGCAGTAAGTGATAGGAGGAATACAGTGAGTGAAAAAGGAAGAAAGAACAGGATTGCCTTACAAAAACCAGTTTTCACTCTGAGTGCAGATAAAAAGGATGCTTTTCAGGAAAATTATCAGCCTTCAACAAATTCATGTCAGACATCCCAAGGTACCTACTTCAGCATGGTGCAGATGCTTAATGACTATATATATATATATATATATATATATATATATATATATATATATATACCTGCCTACTAAAGATTCAAGTTTCCAATAGTAATGGAATAATACCCTACTATCCTCTAAATAATTCAATAAGCAATGTAAATAAGGCAACTTATTTAATCTCTTTCCAAGATAGTGCTCATATTAAAATTTATTTAAAGCAGATCTTACAATTTCTTATCTCACTGGCCAAGTTTTACCAGTGATTCTTATCATTATAAAATGTTCCCAGAATCAAATACACACTGTATTTAAATTATATTATAGTTTGTACACAATTCCATTTCAAAGTACTGTGTAAGTCGACTTTAATATTTGGTTTACATAACATTGACTATATTATCACTTGTTGGCTTATGTAACATTGACTTGAAGTTCTCCTGTCATTTGGTAATCTTTTTAGTATTATTATTATTTCTATAACATATTGAAAATAATCATAATTTAATTTTTTTGAAATGGCCAACATTTAATATATGTGTTGCGAGTCATGTGATCTAGTTTCAGAGTGCCTGTCCAATGTGTCTCCAGATAAGGCAAAAGCCCATGGGGACAATTTCACTTGGCACACACCAATGGACTTCGGGACAGTGCAGAATATTCCTGGGACCATGTGGCCTGCACACTCTCTTTTCCCTCATAATATTGATGATTTTCTTGATGATTTTAATGTCATTCTGTCAATCATGCATGGGACAGATGTGATCATTCCGGGAAACCCCATTTTTTCTGGAGTATCTTCCCCTAAAATTTTTTTGAGAGCTGATGCTTCTCAGCTTTCTTGTCTGGGGATGCCAGCTGTCACTTCATACCCTGGGAGCTATTCTGATTCAGTGCTGACGGAGTCAGAGGCAGATCACCCCTATTTCTCTAAATATGTTTTGAACAGGATTGTTGTTCTTGAAAATGTGTGCCTACGTCAATCACCTTTTAGTTTTGTAAAGACAGGATGTACTTGGATCGATATTTGGTCAAGCTAGCAAAACAATGTGTTGTTTTGGTTTAAAGATGTTTTGATGTAAAAGTTGGGAAAAAAAACATATTTGACATATTTGATTTTGCCAGAGGTGAACGTCAGAGGATGTGAAAATCTTGTTTGTTGGTATGGAAAAACATGCTTGTTTTTCATATATAAATAAAGACGGCTGGTACTACTCAGGGCTGGCCACTTGTGTGAAGCTCATCTGGTGGTCGGACACTTCATTTCTTTGCACCAACGCCCCTTCCTGTCTGAGGACCTGAACTCTGGCTGTGGCAGGACCACAGCACATATAAAGATACAAATGCATCACCAACGCAGAGCCAGAGAGACAGGTCAGTGGAGAAGGGCACCTGTTGCCAAGCCTGAACATCTGAATTCCATCCCTGGAGCCCACATAGTAGAAGGAGATAAGGAAACCTCTTGTTACTACACAAATGTACACATATGCGCACGCACGCATGCACGCACACACACACATACACACACATACACACAACACACAAATGTTAAAATGCAACATAATACAGCTATAAGTGTTCAGAAGAAATTAAGGTGGGTAAAAATTTAACAAATCATTTAGACTATGTGTACTAATATTAAAATAAAAGAGGATTTAAATAAATTGAGAGATATGGTTCATGTATTGAAAGAAAATGTTAATCTACAGTCTGACTTTCAGGCTTAATACAATTCTTAACAAAGGCTTAGAATGAATTTGGGAGATAGGTGCCAGATCAAATTTAAGCAAAAAGCATAGGTTCCTATTGGAGGACTTTTTTGTTGGGACTGTTGGCTTCTGAAAAATGACACAGAGACTTATTATTAATTATCAAAGCTCAACTGATAACTTAGGCTTATTTCTAACTAGCTTTTATTAACTTAAATGAAACCATTTCTATTAACCTACATGTTGTCACGTGACTAATGGATTTTACTTCTCCCCTTGCACAGCCTGCTTTTTCTGTGTCTGACAGGCAATTCCACCTTCTTCTTTTTCCAAGTGTTCTCTCTTCCCTCCCAAATCCTGTTTAGCTGTTGACCTTTCAGCTTTTGGTTAAACCAATCAGTAACAAATCTTCAAACAGTGTAAGGGAATATTCCACAACAGGTGTCAAAGTTTTTAATAGTGTTTCAGTATAAAATTGAAGGAAAGGAAAATTCTGTCCAAGACACCAACTTATGATCTAGCAATAGTAATCAACAAAATACAGTATGGGCATTGTTATATGTGCATACGTTAATTAAACAGAATACAAATCTTAGGTTATAATGATATATATGTGTCCAACTGAACTTTATTAAAGCAGAATATCAACTATTTTGAACAATGAGAGCCACTTTAATAAATAAAGGAAATTGAACACCTACCAGAAAGATGGAAGGTCAGTAAGGTCTAACTAATACTTGTATAAAATTAACTCAATAAGTAAACCATAAGTGCAAAGATTAAACATAAAACTAAAAGAAAAAAGAAATCCCTAAGATATAAGTTTTGACAGAGCCCATAGAGATGTAACAATATATGCTATCTTGGAGTTGGATTTTCTTGTCAGACTTTCTTTAGACCACCAGCCCCAAATAATGACATGGAGACTTCTTATTCATTATGAAAGCTTGGCCTTAGCTTAGGCTTATCCCACTAGTTCTTATAACTTATACTAATCTACATCCTGCCACGTGGCACCTTACCTCTCCTCTATTCTGTACATCTGACTTCCTCAGTGTATTGTTGGCATCTCCCCCCATGCCTTCATTCACACCAAGTTCATCTCTCTCCCCCTGGAAGTCTCACCTACTCTCTCCTGCCTAGCTATTGTCCATTCAGCTGTTTGTTAAATCAATCAGAAGGGGCCTTGGCAAAGACATATCTTCTTAGTATACAAAAAGTTTATGCCATAACACTATTTAGTTGGTGTGTATCAGAATTTTAAGAGAAGGAAAAGTAAACATGGCCTGGGGAAGAATATTTTCAAACCATAGTAATGACAAAAGATAAGATCGAAGACAGTTATAATGCTTTAAACTTCAACAGTCCAAGGAAAAATCCCCATTAAAAACAGACAGAAAGAAAAGCCTGGTATTTCTTCTAGGAGTATTCAAAGATGCCAAATAATTACGTGAGAAGCAATTTGACATCACTGGAAATCAGCAAGGGAGAATTATAAACAATGAAATAGTACTAAGTAAATAGTGGAGCCATGAGAATGCAAATCAGTGGCACAAACTAGTGCGGGTGCAGGAACAAGTGAATCTGTATGTTACTGGTGGGCATTTATATTGATACAAACACTTGGAATCCAATAACTTAGTTTCATATTTAAAAACTACAAGTGATACCACAATACACTGAATTGCGTGTCTTTGTCATTTGTCCCAGAAAATATAAATTCACATTTAAACCAAAATTTCTGTATGTGAATGTTCATAGAAGCATTATTATAACACATTAATTTCAGCTAAAAAAAAAAGCTAAAACTCCATGCAAGGACAAATGCTTAAACAGTCAGTGTTCTACCCATAACACAGACTACTAGGGGGAAATGCAATAAATTATAGTACACACAGTAATTTTGATTTGAATAAATCGGAAAGAACCAGGAGTAAAACTTGCCAGTCTCCCAAATGAAAAAATCATATACTATTTCACAACATCACAGAACATACCGTTGGAATAAATTATAATATATATTATCATCAAACTGACAGAAACAGATAGAAATGATGAAGACATCATTGGTCATTCAGGTTAGGAGACATGGGTATGGCCATTGAGAGCAACAGTGAGGATCACAGAAAATGGAGACCCTGCTCTGCATCACCTCTGTGGTGGTAGATATGGGAACTAGCACATCTGATAAAATTGACGAAGTTCATGTAGAAATGACTGTTAATAGAAGAGAAAACAAGTAAGTTTGATATACTAATAGATGTCATTTCGTAGTAGTGATATTATATTTGGAGGAAATCATTACTATTTGCTGAAACAGGATAGAGGGCATGGTGTCTTTTTCTTTTGTGTATTTCTTACAATTGTATGGTAACCTGTTTTCTTTTTTAATGAAAAGTTGAGTAAATGTCATATAACTCATTCCATTCTCCATCAATGAAATGAAATTAAAATAGGCCATTTTGCTGTATTCAAAGTTTATTAATATTCAACATGATTTTCCTACATCAAATCAAGGAGTACTCCTTCATATAAAGGAAGGCATCTAAACCTTTATCCCAATAATTGAACATCTGCTTGATCCAGCTATGACACTGAGAAATGAGTTTCTATCACACTGATTCTCTCACAAATAAAAGCTAAAAATTATAAGAGGAAATATAAATACCACCTGAGGTCTCTGGACTGGAACAGATTATGGGAAAATTTCTGAGCTAAAAGCAATTTGAAATCTGTAACACATCCAGTGTTGTAACCATAATAGTGGTAGTACATGAAGTTTCAATAATGAATATATCTCATAAGGAAACCTAGAAAAACACAAAGAAACAGTGAAAGGAAATGGATAAAATAGTTCAGGACCTTAAAGTGAAAATAGAATCAACAAACACAACCCAAACTGAGGGAAATCTGGAAGTGAAACATTTAGGAACTTGAACAGAAACCTTAGAGACAAGCCTCACCAATAAGGATACAAGAGATGAAAGAGAGAATCAGAAACCTGGGACACTATCAAAAGACCAAATCTATGAATAATAGGGATAGAGAAAGAAGTCAAACTCAAAGGCTCAGAAATTTTTTCAACAAAATCATAGGAGGAAATTTCTCTAATCTAAAGAAAGAGATGCCTATCAAGATACAAGAAGCATACAGACCACCAAATAGACTGGATGTGAAAAGAACTTCCCCATGACATATAATAAAGCCATAAATGTATGGGACAAAGAAAGAAGACTTAAAACTGCAAAAGAAAAAGGCCAAGTACTATGTAAGGCATATCTATTAGAATAATACCTGGATTCTCAATGGAGAATCAAAAAGCCAGAAGGGACTGGAAAGATGTTCTACACACTTTAATAGAAAGCAGATGACAGCCTAGACTACTACACATGGTAAAATTTTCAATCACCATTGATTGAGAAAATAGGAAATTCCATGAAAAAGATTTATGTAGTATCTATCTACAAATCCAGCCCTAAAAATGGGGGCTGTAAGGAAATCAGTTAACCATGATGATGTACTCACCCCTGGAAAAAAAAACCCAAGGCCTGAATTGTATTAGACTTTCAAAGAAGAGATAATGATAATACTCTCCTTTTTTTTTTTTTTTTTTTTTTTTTTTACAAAATATAGCAACAGAAAGAACATTGTCCAATCTGTTTTATGTGGGCACCAATACACAAACTACATATAGATCCAACAATAAAGGAAATTACAGACAAATTTCCCTTAAGAACCTACATACAAATACTGTCAATAAAATACTTGCAAGCTGAATACAAGAATATGTCAAATGGATGGATCATTCACCAGATCAAGTAGGAAAACTACAAAAAGATTCAGGAATGGTTCAAACTATGGGAATTGACAAATATAATCCACGATCTAGAAAAACTGAAAGCAAAGACTTCAAGATCATCACAGGAGATGCAGAAAAGGCCTTTGATAAAAATCCAACAACTCTTCATGATAAAAGTTCTAGAGAAACTAGAAATTCAAATGATTTACCTCAACTCAATGAAGGTAAATTACAGCAAACTGACAGCCAACATCAACTTAGAGGAGAAAAACTCAAATCATTTCCACTAAAATCAGGAACAAGGCAAGGTTGTGCATTCTCTCCATATCTATTCAATATAGTAATTGAAATCTTTGTTATGGCAATAAGATAATTGAAGAAAATCAAAGGGATACAAATTTGAAAGGAAGAAATGAAAGTATTTGTATTGCAGATGATTTAAGAGTATGCATAACTGATCAGAAAATATTCTATCAGGAAACTCCTACAGTTGATAAACACGTTCAGCACTGTACCTCCATGAAAACATAAGTCACAAGTATCAGTAGACTTCATATATACAATGGACAAATGGAATAAGAATCAAACAGTGCTTTTCACTATAGCCTCAATGATATAAAATATCTTGGGGTAACTCCAACCAAGCAAGTGAAAAACTTGTATGATAAAAACTTTAATACAGTGAAGAAAGAAATTAAAGAAGATATCAGAAGGTGTTCAATGATCAGTAGAATATAAATACAGTAATAATGGCCAGGCAACCAAATGCAATCTGCAGATTCGAAACCCTAACCATAACTCCATCAAAATCCCAACATAATTCTTTTTAGATCTTGATAAGACAATCTTGAGCTTCATATCATAGCATTAAGTGGGGTGGGGTTGGGAAAAGGGAGACAGAGTAGGAAACACATGTAGAAACAGCCAAAAATTATGGCCATTTGATGTATCCATGGCAACCTAATACAGTAGAAACTTCTAAAACAAATACATATATATATAGACAATATAAATGCAATTATCTAATAATGTTGAAGACAGTCCCAAATGGACATCTCTTTTCACCAAATGAAGCTTCCTGTACCAGGATTATATGATATACAATTAAATTGTTGCCCAAAGGGATCCCATGAGAACTCCAAACAACCAAGGCTGTTGCCTGGACTCCTCATAATAATTTCAAGTCTCTATTGTTGAAGGTTATACCTATATAACCTGTTGAAAATGGAAAATTTAACTGATGCCTACCTAAAACCTTAACCCCTTAGTAACAATTTATTTGGTACAGGAAGGTATTCTGCATGATACTAAAGGAGAAACATAAAGACCAACCCAGGTACAAACCCTTTGATCTACAATGGTGTCCCACTTGCATGATATGCCAGTACAATGGTGACACAAAGCTTGTGGGTATAACCAACCAATATGTGATATAAGGCCTACTCCATGAAATGAACCTGTACATGTCACTGCTTGAGTGACAGAAACCTGAGACTAGACAACCCAGGGACCTAGGTTAAAAACCAAATACTGCTGGTTTATTAATAGATCATAGTAATAAAATTATTCTTAATGATATTTTTGAAAGGACCAGGGACAATTGTTTTCTCCCAGGGGGCAGTTTGCTAAGATCTCTGCCTCATATTACCCCATCATCCTATGTTGACTCATATCTGGCTTCAACCAGGCCCTCGGGAAGTACAGTCTGGTAACCAATCAAGGTCTTACTTGGCCACAAGCAGGAACTGTTCTTGCTATTTTCAGTCAGATAGACCCCTGACACAGCACACAGACCCCTGAAACCACAACCACAGTTGCTGACCAGAATCATTTTATGATTAGCTCATGACATCTGGTTTATACCCAATCACTTCCAAGTACACTTAACCCACAGCTGGAATTCCCCTAAGCAGGCTTAAAGGGGGGCTGTCTTACCCTCCCCCAGGGTCGAAGCCATGTTGAGTGGGACTCAATATTCTGCTTTTTATTGACAATAGAGCTGCTTTCTGCAACTGTATATTGGGTATCTTCTAGTCATTTGGAGTGATCTAAGGACCCTACAATTATGTTATACTCACAGGTCAGTGCTGTGTTCTGCCATCAGCATAGGAGCTTCCCCCTGCAGTACACAGACTCACGGTCAGACAATATACAGAGGGTGAGACACCTTGCAACACTCAACCCTAAACAGGATGCCTCTATCAAATCCTTCCCTTTAGTGCTCAGAGAACCCTATGGAAGAGCAGAGAGAAAAAAAAAAAGTAAGAGCCACAGAGTATGGAGGACACCAAGGAAACAAGGTCTTCTAAATGTGGTGAGACTAACACACATGTCTTAGTTTGGATTTTCCTTGTTGTGAAAAGACACTATGACCATAGCAACTCTTATAAAGAAAAGATAATATGCATGGCTTGCTTAGAGTTTCAGAGCTATAGTCCGTCATCATCATGGCAGTGAACATGGCAGTGTATAGGCAGAGGTGGTACTAGAGCTGAGAGTCCTACATCTTTACTCAAAGGCAGCAGGAAGTCAACTGGCTGCAACACTAAGTGAAGCTTGAGAAAAGAGACCTCAAAGCCCACCCCATAGTGACATACTCCCTCTAGCAAGGCCACACCTCCTAATAGTACCACTCCTTTTGGGGGCCATTTTTTTTCAAACAGTCACATTCTACTCCCTGGCCCCCAAAAGGCTTATAGCCATATCATATTGCAAAAAAAAATGCATTCAGTCCAACTTCAAAAGTCTCCATAAGCTATCAAAAATCTCAACAATGTTTAAAAGTTCAGTCTCTTTTGAGATGCATGACAATCCCCCTATAAAATTCAAAATCAAAAAGCACGTCATATACTTCTAACATATAATAGCACAGGATATACATTACCATTCCAAAACTCAGGGAAGGAAGCATAATTAAGATATGCTGGACCAAAGCAAACAAAAAACCAGCTCGGCAAACTCCAAACTCTGCATCTCCATGTCTGATGTCAAAATAACGTTCTCCCTATCTCCAATTCCATTCATCTTTGTTGACTGTAACACACTTCTTTCTCTTGGGCTGGTTCCACTCCCTGTTAGCAGCTATCCTCAGCTCTCCACAATTCTGGCATCTCTAACATCTTCGGTTCTCCAAGGCAATCCAGGCTGCAGTTTCACAGCTTCACACAGTGACTTTTCTAGGCCTCCTCAGGGACATCCCTGACACATGCCTGGCCTCAGCGACTGTCCTTAGGCAGGAAAGCAGCTTCCATAACCTGTTTCTTCTATCATTAATTCTAAATCCAGAACCATATGGCCAAAGTTGCCAAGTTCTGCTGATTACTGGGGCTGGAACACGGCCTCCTTGTTGAATTACATCTTCACCAGCTTTCTGTTTTCCTTTACTGCCTAAGCTTGGCTGTCTTTGAATTTGATCTTCAGATCAGGCTGTCCTCAAACTCAGAGATACAGTAGTCTCTGCCATTCCAGTGCAGAAATAAAAGGCATGCACCACCACATCCCATCTGGCTCTAAACTTTTCTTTAATTCCTTTCTACAGTTGGAAACCTAGGTGGGTAGGATCTTGCCCTGAAGTCACCATTCACTTTATTTCATTTCTTAATCAGTTGATCACCTTGAACAGAAAAACTTAGCTCCATTCTGCTTTCTGGTTCTCCTTTTCTCTTCAAAATATACTTTTTGTATTTTACCATGGTTAGCTTGCAACTTTTCATTATAAATCATGATTTGAACTACCACTAATATCCACAAAGTAGAGTCTGCACTAGGCTGTTTTAAGATTAATTTTGCTAAGATAATTAATCCAAAATTCTCCATTTTAGCCTCAGGCAGACTCTTTGGATAAGGGCAAATAGCAACTACTTCCTTCACCAAAATATCACAAGAATGATTTTTAGGCAGCATATTAAAATTCTTCTGTGAAACTTCTTGAGCCAGCTCCCAATATATAAAATCGGGTTATCAGCACCATTGTCTTCCATGCCACTACTAGTATGTCCCATTAAGCAGTACTTCAAGCATTCCACTGCTTTCCTAACCCAAAGTCCATATCACTCCAAACAAAGGCATGGTCAGGCCTAATCACAATACCCCCACCACTCTGGTACCAACTTCTGTCTTAGCTTGAGTTTTTATTGATGTGAAAAGACACCATGACCATGGCAATTCTTATAAAGAAAACATTTAATAGGGATGGCTTGCTTGTAGTTTCAGAGGTTCCGTCCATTATCATCATGGTAGTGAGCATGTCACAATGCAGGCAGATGTCCTACTGGAGCTGAGAGTCCAACATCTTGACTCAGAGGCAACATGAAGTTGACTGGCTGTCACACTGAGTGAAACTTGAGAAAAGAGACCTCCCCATAGTGACACACTTCCTCCAACAAGGTCACACCTCCTAATAGTGCCATTTACCTTGAAGGCCATGTTCTTTCAAACCACCACAACACATATAAACACATAGAAACCGAGGAAGCATGCACATGGCCTGTACATGTTGTACTAGACTGGGCCCTAGAGTTGAAAGGAGAAGCAGACACATGCTGTCATAGCTATAGCAAAAGCTGTCTCCGATTGATAACCACTTGAAAATGAAAATTAATTTTTTTCTAAGGGAATCTCATTGGGGAAACCAGCTACTTTTAAGGGTAGGCTGCATATCCAGCAGCAGATGCCAACAGAAAATTAACTCAAGGGTATCTTTGGTTGTTCCTTGTCTCATAATGCTGTGTCAGGCTTTTTAATTGCTTTCTTGTTTTTTTTATTATTTTAAATGTATTTAAATTAAATTAAAGTATTTTTTTTTGGTTTTTCGAGATAGGGTTTCTCTGTGTAGCTTTGCGACTTTCCTGGACCTTGCTCTATAGACCAGGCTGGCCTTTATCTCTCTTTTTACTTTACAGGTCCTTTGCATATATTTTATGGCTTCCAGGTTAGTGTTTTTGGTCTGTATTCTTTCTGTTTGTTTGTTTTGTCCTATTCTGATCTGTTAATGTTTGTATTGTTTTTCTATTATATTATATTAATCAGATTATTATTCCTTAGAAACCTGTTTGTTTCTAATGAGAAACAGAAGTGGGTTAATCCAGATGGGAAGGGACGTAGAGATAAACTGGGAGGAGCTGAGTGAGGTGAAACCATAATCAAGACAAATGATATAAGAAAAAAAAAACTATCTTCAATAAAAGGAGGAAATAAATAAACATAAAAATAAATATAATTAACTCACCTTTAAAAAAGTGCTACAACATATTTCATCATTATAGAAAGAGTAAATACAAGGAAGAGACCAGAATACTCTAGATGACTAAAAAAGAAGGAGAAAAATGTAGACTGGGACATTTTATGAATACACACAGCATACAAATTCATGACATAATGTTAAAGTCCATAAGTTAATACTACAAATTGTGAATTATATGACAAATTAGTGTGTATATTAAAATATTACATGTAAAGCAGAAGTAGCTGAAAAATACTAAATACAATGTGGAGCCAACTAAAGCTGTCTAGTAGATATGAAGAAGGCAAGAGCTGGGATTTAACATTTACATGTTACACAGATTATTTGTCCATTATAATGGTCCTCAAAGATGCACAGTGTATACCAAATACTGTACATAATATGTGTGTGTGTGGGGGGGTAGTGCCACCAATGAACTGGTGGTCCTTGCTGCTTTAAATAGAAAGCAGGCAATAAGCAATCCTCCTCCATGATTTTGGCTTTAGTTCCTGCCTCCAACTTCTGTCCTGCCTGAGCTCCAGTCCTAAATTTCCTTAATGATGGACTGAGGTATAGAACTGTAAGCTGAAATAAACCCTGTTCTTCCCAAGTTACATTTGGTCATGGTGTTATAGTACAGCAATAGGAACCTTGCCAAGGCACCCATAATGAGGAAACTCAACTTCCCTAATTACTTTTCATGGTTGTTCTGTAGATCTATGGTTCTGTTGAGGGAGAAAGTGCACTGATAAACATCAAGAGTGGTGCTAAACCTTGCAGGCACATTTCAGCAGCTGCTATAAGAGTACAAAGAGAACTAGATCCTGGGCCTTTTGAGCAATGAGGAGCAGAACATAAGCTCTTAATTAAAACTATACGGAAAGTGAATCTTTGATAAATATAGCAGTACAAAATACTAATGTATCATGAAGATCTTAGTATGGGTGTGTACCAGCTCCCTTTGGCACAAAGTGCACAGTAATGATGTCATCAAGTTTAGAAGGATGCTGGACAGTTTCCGTTTCACTTGATAGCATGAGTACTGAAGAACGTACCTTATATAATACTTGAAGTTCAAGGGAAAATTGTACTGTCCTTTAAGGTTGCTTGCTGCAAGCACGATACTGACAAAGAACACAGAACAGAGAGTTTTCTATGTCTTATATGTGATCAGAATACCATTTAAATAAGTCCGGGGACAAACAGTGGTCACACAAGTCAAGAAAGGCAAGTTTCCCACTCACAAACAGTAAGAAAAAGCAGAAACTTAGGATATTATCATTCTCTTAAGCCTAGGAGAGCTAATCAGGGGAGATAGAGTCTTATCTACACATGCATCACTTTGAACCACAACTGAAGCATACTAAAAATCTTTTTCTTATATGTTTATACACTAAGCAGACTACACCACTTGCTGAGATGAACAGTTCTAGAACACTGTTTTCAGAGGAGTGAGGAGAAACCAAGTGAACACTTCTAATCAATCAGGATGCCTCATTATCAATTTATTCTGAATTTATACCAAGCACTGTAGACAGAGTGGGAGACTCAAGGTGGGACAAGACCTCCCAAGGGCCTATCCTTAAGAAGGCAAACCACAGTATCTATACTGCTTTCTTAAATATAATTAAGACATTCTCCTTCAAGGTCCATATGAGTCATCAGAATCTACAACAAAATAACCACAAATTAGGTGACTCAAATGTTACAAATCAATTTTCCAGCCATTTCTGGATCAGAAATTTAGGGACAGATTGTCATCTCTGCAGGTTCTAGTGAGTATTCTCTTCTTCACTTCTCAAAATAGTGACCTCTTCATGTGCCATCCCATGGTGAAGAGACAATTGGCAAGATGGTAACTTTTTTTCCATAAAGCCCCTAAGCCTGTCTTGTGGGCCCCACAGTCATGATGTTATCTAATTATAATTACCTTACTAAAGCTCCCTCTCCATAACAACAACACCTCTTGTTATGGGCTAAATACTTACATTTTTGTTGGAATGCAATCAGTCCACAGGAAGACTCCTAGAAGATTGTCCCAGTATTGAGAATTTATACGATGTCATAACTGGGTTTAGCAGCTATAAGGGTAGTAGTAAAGTCTTAATTAGGTTCAGTGTTGCATTCAGGACAGAAGCCAAGTTAGAATGGAACTGGATATAAGAAATTAGAAGCAGATTATAATTTTTGGAAAAAGCTCACATCCCATGAACTCATTATTATTAATATGTTCATGATGATGATGACAAAAAGTATGCCATTATATGACTATTTTGAGGTTATTGTGACCTTAACGTGTGGTCCTGATGCAAAGCTGTGAATTTATTTACACTCAGTAATTTATTCTACATAGAGGAGTCTAGCTCTAGACTTAAAAGAGGGTTTTTGTCCTTTGTTTTGTTTATAATATCTGATAAACACATAAGACTTTTGGGATGAGTGTTATTAGGTGCATTAAATTAAGTGTGATAGAAAACCTTCATTATGTGATGTTTTCTCCATGTTAGGCCATCGTTTTGTCTCTTGTAATTCTAATATTGATCATGAGACACTGATTTTGAAGAAGTTTTAAATACTCTACTAACAGGTGGTTGAATCTCGCTGTAGAGATCAGGCTTTCTAGCTGAAATTTGCAGTTATAAGACAGAAATGTGCCACAAATACCTTTGAATAATGAAAATGCTGTTGGCTAATCAATAACCAATCAGCATAAGGTTATACATGAAAATTATTAACCATTATGCAATGATCTGAATAGAAAATGACAAGTATTAAATTTCAGTAAAGGGATCCCTTGCCATACCTATGGATAATAAATCAGCAAAATGATTAGTCTATATAGTAATATGAATAAAATGACATTTTTCACACAGATGCAGGAAAGGAAACTTCTATCAGTACTGAGACAATTGTAGCACATAAAAAAAGCCTTAAAATTTTTTGTCCCAGGGATTCTATCAAGAGATACAATTAAGAGGTTGGTATACTTTCTCATATTACAATGTTCTCTCAATCTCTGAAGAGATTTCTCATATGTTGAGGAGTTACTTCTTGTATTCTAAAATGGTGACAATTCTAATAAAGTACTGAATGTCCAGTGATGTGAAGTATTGAATTTAATACCCCAAACAGTGGCATTTGAGTTCCCGACCTTCCTCCTATGAAGTATTTGGCACTACCACATAATGTACTGTCCCAAGATTAGTGTTCTCATGTTTGAGCATCTATGCAGACACTACCATTTATAATTAGTGGAATTTAGCAATTATCATGATTAAAATTACAATTGCTACAAACAATCTCTCTTGCTCTTACTTAGGAGCACTTCCCAATGTTTCCCCTTGGTATAACCAGAAAGCTGAGAGACTAACTTAAAGCCATTCCTGGGATGTCCCTTGCCTCATGCTGAGTGACAGATTGAAAACTACAACCATCAAATAAAGAAAACATTAAACAGGAGAGAACAAGACACCTGTCAGTAGACAGCACTATCACCTTTCAACTTCCTTGTTAGAATAGCATCAGAAAGGAATCAGGGTGTGATTTAGAGAGAAAGAATTCTTTTAGAAGTCTCTACTTTTAAAAAGGAAGGTCAGCATAAATGAATTTTTTATAACTTGAATCACGATCCTCCTTATGTTATGCTCTGAGAGCTGTCTGAAGGAAGTGAGGACCACATCATGTTTTCTTTTCATTAAACAGGATATCTGATGAATGTAAAAATTGAGGCTCCTTTAGAGTAAAATTTTTTTCTACACATTTTTACTTACAGACTTGATGATGCTAAATGGCTTATAATTGAACATAATTTAAAATCATCTCAAGTATTGCAAAACCAGGCCAGCCAGTATTTGTGAAATGATTTTTTTGAACTATTCCCATACGGAGATTGTTATTTTGTACTAAAGTAAAGCTCCTGATCTCTGGGTTATAACATTCAGTCCATTCCCCAGCTTTGTAGTATTCATCTTTTCAAAGTAGTATAATGCCTATAATGTATAAATATTAACTTCTACATTATCTGCTTTTAAGTACAACCATGGAGCTGTATGTATGACTACTGAAATTTTGTAGCCAACTAATATTGGCAAAAGAATATGTTGATAGAAAACTTTTAATGATTTGGCAGGAACTTTTATCCCTCCTTATGCTGTTTGAGCATACTAAAGAAGTAATACTTTATGCTTGTGTGTATAATTTTCTCCCTTAGGCTACCTTGAAGGACTAAAACTCCAACTATCTATGAGCAAACAAGCTGAGGGCATCAAGGTTAAACTACAGACACAGCATATTGATCTATCTCATGCACCCTTAAAGACTCAGGAGAAAAATGAATAAACCAGGAAAATACAAGGAAAGGGAGGGGCGAAATGGAGACACTGGTAGGTTTTTGGTTGCAATAACAAGCAGAATACACAGGATCAGAGGGGACATGAAGCAGTGAAGAAAACTGATCTTTATGTAGAGAGCTAAAGTGACTGCAAATTAAGGCTCAGCAAAGGCATTTGGTTGGTTCGAAATGTGGGACAAAAACCTGCTAAGTTCCTCCTCGGGGAAATGTCTAGAGATTAGCTTTGCTGCTTGACATCCTGTCCACCCATGCATGGAATTTACTTCCAGGCAAAATCATTTGCTTTATTTGATCTTTTCAAGTGTAACACAATATACTTTCAGAGAGCAAGGATATCTTTTGGGGGTGTTTTTACCTCATAGACCCATGTATTCCTGTAGAATGAATGGTTCCAAATCAATAGCCATTGAGTAATTTATATTCTCCCTTCAAAAGTTTTGTGCAATAATTTTCTAGATAATGCTGATATTACAGTGAAGCAAGTAAGCAGACCACCAATAGATTATGAAGGACCTGCTTAAGAAAAGGAAGAGATGAGAAAACAAAGAGAACAGAAGTTGAGAGACCCTGTGCCTGTTATCCTGTACGTAGATAAGTGGTCTGGAGGACACCACCCAGGAAAAAAGGACAGGGATCATGCACATGCTCGGTGAAGCATCTCAAACGGCATAAGTAAAAGCCAAACTCTCCAGGCAAAAAAGTAAGGCTATTTCAAAACACAGAACTCCATCCCACCACCTGCCATGTTAACAATAGGAGCAAACAAAAAGCACAAGGTATTTGAAGAATAGACAATAGGTAGCAATAGAGGAACCAAATAAACAGAATTTTGCAGAAGCAGTGAAAAGGATGGCTGATTATGAAGGTGTAAAGAATACTTATATTCTTACTAACTGGATTTAAAGCGACCTAGACATGCTGATGCCTTCCAGCGTGGGCACCTAGAGCTTGATGAATAGAAGAATTAAATAAACAAATGCATGATTACAAGTTGAAGATGCTATAGAAAAGAATAATGCATTTAGCTCTCAAGGGAATGACAGCTGTTTGGTTAATGACATGGGATGACAGAAAAAAATATTCTGAACACAGAATTTTGTACATAGCCAAATTTAATCTATCAATTAAATATTTTAAAAGTTAATTTCAAATTATATATAATATATATTATATATTCTGAAACACAAAAATTTTTAAGAAAGGTTTATTCCATAAAAGCAGAAACCAATACTGAGAAAAAGAGACACTATGGCAAGAATGCAGAAATTCAGAAGTGCAAGATTGCAAGATTCACAGATCTCCTGTGTCATTTGTGTCTAGTCCAGAAGCAGGAAGTCATGCTCTCAATCTGCAGTTGGTACCTCAGTATCTAACCTTTTCCACATGATCCCTCAGCCCTCCTTTGCACACCTGAGATGTGATCCACCATTTCTGTTGGTCATCAGATACATATGGCTTTGCAGAGATACAATGTATGAACAGAGGATTTTCCTCATTAAAAGTAATTGATGATAAAGGTTTCAGATATTGATTCAAAAGATTTTCAAAAGCGTTGTGTCATTTTCAAAAATATGATGTTATATAGTGTATGAGACCAAAAATGAATAATGATTCTAAGTTCAAACTTAGTAGGTTTTTGGTTGTGCTTTATTCTAAGTGCTTTATTTCACTCAAAACTGCCTTCCTGCCCATGGAAGGTGTGACTTTGGAAATGAGGTTTTTTGGCATCTTTACATGTTTGCATGTTGCTATAAACCACCTATTTGAAAACAGCAAGATCAACTGAGTAACTCGTGTAACTTAGTTTCTTTATTTGTAGTAATAGTTCTGGAGACAGACTTTCAGTAACCCTGGTTGTCCTAGAACTCACTATGCAGCTGAGGTTTGCCTTGAACTCTGAAGTTCTGTGTAAGCCTCCACAATACTGGTGTTAGCCACAGGACTTTATGGCTGTTTCTGGGGTCTGTGTAGACTATGATTCAGAATCTGTCATTTGTGATGTCAAACATGGTGCAATGCTAAAGGGAAGACAAGAGAAGTGAACCAGGATTTGGACCTCATCTCTGCCCAAACCAAAAGCAGTTAAAATGCCTTTATACTCTCTTAATAGCTCATTAAATGGTCTGTTTATGTCAAATAATATATGTGTCCAATAATGATTTACTTATAGTTGTTGTACATTTCCTATTTCTATGGGGATTGAAACAGCATGCACACTTAAAATATCGTTTAAATAATTTTAAATTTAATAACTTATTCTTAAAATAAGGCCATCTTATCTCTTTAAAAAGTTGTGGTTTTTTTCCTCTTTACAGTTTAAATAAACTTTAAAAAATGTAGTAAGAGCTGTTTAGGTCAAGACAAAAATCAGGTTCAATAAGCATAAAATGAGTAAAATATATCAAATTTGTTAGGGCCAAATCCAATTCCCATGGAATGAAATTTTATAAAGCATAAGCTAGGAGTGTAAAATTAGCATTTGAATCACTCATTTTCTACAAATTGTTTGAATCACTGCAATATATGTTCCAAAGTTTTTCTTTTAGGATGTCATGTATATTAAAATAAAAGTTTAAATGCCACCAGGAAAGGGAAGGAAAAAGTTCACTTATATGATGCTCATTTTGTCATTACATGATTTTGAAGTTCTGTGGAAATATTAAATATAACATATAGTAATATTAAGTAAGTTTTTGTTATACATCTAAAGAGAAGCAATTAAACACTTCTTTAAATGGATAAATATCCATATTTCAACCAATGGGCTGTTATTATAGGACTTAGTTGAATTGAAATATCTCAAAAAGAGACAGCTTAATCCTTAAGGATTGGAATTGCATAAAGAATTGTGATGAGAATCTTCTCAACCATAACCATGCCCCCACTCCTGACCCAGGGAACATCAAAGAAAAGGGGATAAAAGATTGCAAGAGTGGGGGAAAGGGAGTCTTGTCTGAAATGCCCTTGCTGCATTAGACCTGGCCTTGACAATGATGACCTCCCAGAATAGCTATCTGTTTATGCTGTGCATGAAATAAAGGTAGGAAAGTAGGAGGGAGGAGGTTGGTAGCATAGAGGTCAGTAAGGGTGGGAGGGAACTGTGAGAGGATGGGAGGAGGATAGGGATGCTACAGTCACAACACGTGTGGGTACCTGAAACTGACAGAAGAACTTTTAAAAGTTATCCCACATCTTAACAGTTTCTCAGGATTGTCCTACTACCTTAGTCTGGTTTATTAAAATATAAGCCTCTCATTCTTCTGTAAGCTTAGACAAATGAGCCTCGTCTTCATACTTGAAGTTCTTGTCATAAAGACTGCATGGGAACTCTGGGGAAGCAAGTCCTTGCATCCTTTCATGAGTAAGTGTTCTACAAACCTTCATCCTGTTTTGACCATTCATTTGGGTTTACTTCTTGTCAGCCGATTTCACAATTGCAAGAGAATCGGGTTGTCTTTTTTTTTTCTAGAGTGTGTTATTTATTCTGAAGTTCTCCTTAAGTAAATTAGCAACTTGCAATTGGGTATCATCCCAGGATTCAATGTTTTTATGCCATTGTCCATGGTAAGTTCATGGAAATCTCTTGCTGCCTGAGTTCTAAACATTATGTCTGATAAAGTCACAGTCTATGGATGTTTCCAATATTGAAACAGTCTTTCAGCCTTCTTCAGATACTTACACCATCTCCTAATTTTACTTCTCTGTTTTTAACATGTCTCATAGATATAAATCCTGCTTAACTCACTAGTTTCTCAGGCGGGGAACCATTTTCAAAGAGAGCATAACTTATAATATGTGAATTCTCAGCCACATGCACTTTGATTTTATCTTGAGAAAATATATGAACAAAGCCCATTTAAATCTCAAGATGTGCCAATCCCTTACTATGCATACACATGCATACAAAGTGTAAGGAATATAAATAAATGATTTTTTTCTCTCCAGATAGAATTTTTTAAATATCTGAATGTTTCTCTCATAGTCATGTAAATTTCAGTGAATGCATGTGAGCTCATTATACAAGTAAAAACCCTAGTAGATGGACATTTTCTTTATAGTGTTACTTTCTCTGATGGGCTTTTCCTTTCAGTATGAAATAAATTGGATATTTTTATAAATATCAGTCAAATATCAATAAACAAAACAATAAAATTGAGGGAAAATCCTTGATCTTAAAAAGTATGATATGGTTGTATTCTAATTACATTTCCTATCAGATAATAGCTTTTTACCCCCAAACCACACTATGCAATTCTAAGACATGGAATTCAATAGGGAGAACTGATTAGACAGACAGAAGTGGATCAAAGCACTAACAAAATAAGTGGAAGAACCTCCAGACTGAAAACAACTGGAATCACTGGAGCTGGGGAAGGGAGCACAAGTTTTGTGTACCTGATACCCCAGGGGCAAGGTCTTCCCTTCAGTCTGCTTTGCCAGAAGGAAGACTCTCAGACATCATATTGATATTTAATAGTTTTGTCTTCTAGCACTCTTAAAAAGCCAGAAAAGGCTGCCTGGCGGCATGGGCTGGTTACAGTCATGGAGGCCCAACAAATGGCTAGGCAAGTGTGCACAGAGGGCAACTCTCCCTGGTTTTTGACTGCATTTACTTGGGCTATGCCTTCCATAAAGACTGCTTCAGTTTTTCTTGAGAAGGCTAGCTTTCTGTCTGTGCTGAAGCAGTTTTTCACTAATAGAAATATCTTACTTTCCAAGGTTAGACGTCTTCAAGTCAGTGCTGCATAAATCTGCAGAGTCTCAGTTCTAAGGCACCCGCTCATGTGTACATGCAGGTGTGTGTGCATGTGTGCGTGTGTGTGTGTGTGTGTGTGTGTGTGTGTGTATGTGTTTATAGGAATGTCTGCCTCTGTATGCTCATGGGTGTGGAGACCAAAAGTCAAATTTGAATGTTTTCCTAGAAGTGTTCTACCTTGTTTATGAGCAGGTATCTGCTAAGCCTGGAGATAACCAAGTAGGCTAGACTGGCTACACAGTGAACTGTGTGGATCTTCCTGTCTCAGATCCATGCAGTACAAGACTGGTTATGACTACCTCTGATGCTACTCTATTGATCACACCTGCCTATAGGAGTGAGCTAGAAGCCGGAGTCTAGAAAAGGTATGCTACCCCTGTTTCCTTCCTCTAATCTTTCAGCCATTTGGCAATTACTCTGGTCAAATTCTAAGAGGAAAACAGCTAAAGGGGTATTTGGATATGGGTTTTCTGGACTCCCAGATTTGTGAAATAGATCACAGCAAAGGAAGAAAGAGTAAAAGACAACATGTAAATGGCTCACAAATACCAATAAATATGGATAGTGTGTAAATGACTGATAAACATACATTAAAAGCTTCTCTGTTCATATACCCAGGCATGAAGTTGAAATTCTAGATCACTGGAAAAAATTTCCTACAAAATAAGCAGAAAGTTCCTTTATGTGAATTCTGTCTCTCTCCATCTCTCTGTCTCTCTGTCTCTGTCTCTCTCTGTCTCTCTGTCTCTCTGTGTCTCTCTCTCTGTCTCTGTCTCTGTCTCTCTCTCCCCTGTGTGTGTGCATGTGTGTCTGTGTATGTGTGTGTGTTATGTATTTTGTAGGTATATTTTGAGGGTGCACACTTATAGGAGCACACACGTGGAGGCTAAGGAAGGACATAGAGTGTTTTTCTCCATCATTGTCTTATTTATTGCCTTCAGAAAGGGTGTCATACTGAACCAAATTTTTTTTTCCACTAAGTTAACTAAGCAAGAAGTTCTCAGGATACAACAGTTTCCAGCACTCAAATACTAGGATTGCACATGCTCTTACAGCCATATTTGGCTTTTTATGTGTGTGATGAGGATTTGATCTCAGGCCCTGAGTTGCTTAAATAGCAAGCAGTTTTACCCACTGAGCCATATCATCAGACCTTCCATATATGATTCTTAAGGATTTCTTTATTTTAGAGATAATGTACATTATATATATATATTAAAATAGAACTGCAAATTTCCTGTCTATAATAATCTTATAACATTATTAACGTAAAATTTCCTTAAAACGGAATTGTATCTGACTGATATATCCTATAACATTAGAAAATAAAAATGAAAATAAAATTTTAAATAATTCTTCAAATAGTTTAGGCTTTTAATTTTTATTTTCTTTATATTTATTTAATTCAGGAAGCCAAGTACATTTTTTTTAGTAATTCTTCAAAACTTTAAGTAGTTTCAGGCTAAAATTTTTGTGTGTAAATATGTTTATATATATTCCAAATGAAATGGTCTTTGAAAGAATATCTTGTAATCTTGTTGTAGTAATTTTTCAAGTATTTCTCTTGAAAAAGTATCAAGTTCTAAGTGTTAGGCAACCACTTCCACTAAATTAAGGACCAACTAAACTGTTTATTCTGATGGGGAGTTGTCAAATTATGAAGTGTTTCTCTTCCTACTGCCTTCAAAATCAGTGTGATACTGCAATATTCCTAACAAGCAACTTTTCAACACATTAGCAGTTTAAGTAAAAATAAAATAGATTTTTATAAATATTCCAAACAGTTTGGCACCATTTCTGGGAAAAAAATATAGAGCCTTATACATCATGAGATTCTGCTGCCCTCTTCTGATGAACAAATTTATGAGGAAAACAATGTTTCATAACAGTCAAAAGATAGTTATTAGTGCAGTTTTTTTTGAATTTATTTTATTTTATTCTACAATATAATTCAACTTTGCATGTCAGTCACAGATCCCCCCGTTACCCCTCCTGCCACCCCGCCCCCTCTCCCCGGCCCACCCCCCATTTCCATCTCC
>CABHPH010150064.1:0-13634 GCA_902168325.1 Peromyscus nudipes
ATTCCCACCCCACCCCCACCCCGCCCCCACTGTCCTGCTCTGGCCTTCCCAGCTCCTTAGTCCTCTTCCAAGCGCACCCACCCCTAGCTGCTTTCCACATCTCATTGCTAGGTTTTGGGGTGGGAGCTCCCAAGAGACACCGAGACAGATTACAGGGGTGGGGCAGGGTGGGCAGGGGCTCAGAGTAGAGTTCAGGCTCCTGCATCAGAGACAGCATGGCAGGGTCTCTGATGAAGGATGGCAATGGGATGTCTTTTTTATAGTTTTCGGAGGATGGGGCAAGTTTCACAGCACAAGCTTGTAGCCAGGCTCTTGGATTCACAGACGGAAGGGGTTGGGGAGCAGGATATGTGGCCACCAGTGCCTGCTTCGATGCCAACTCACTTCCCAGCCGAGAAGGACTCACAGTGTCAGGAGATGCATGTATGTGTCATGTTGAGTGCAAGGACCTTGAAGTTGGCTCAAGACACCCCAAGACCAAGTTCTCAGCACAAAGGAGATTTATTTGCCCCAGAGGGACAGAAGGCCTGGATTAAGGAACAAAGACAGGAGACAGAAAAGGAGGAAGAAAGGAAAAGGAACAAGGGAGGGGGAAGGGGTATTTGTCCCAGAGAGACAAAGGACAGCCTCTGGATAGAGGAGACAGATGCGGCCCATAGGAAAATGGCGGTTTATAAAGGTAAGAGGGGAAACCTTGTGTTAGAGTGACACATTTAATTTTGATTAGACCGGTTAATTAGAGTAGCCACAAGGGGGCTTTTGACTGCTGGACTTTAATACCTTAATAGCTGGACCTTGGTAATCAGGCTCAGGAGAAGGAAGTGGCCAAATAAGGGAATAGGCCTTGGTGGTTAGCTTTAGGAATGTAATCTAACAGTTTATCAAGGCAGAGGGAATGGGGAGAAGGGCAAGCTAACTAGAGTCCCTTCATTTGGGCTGAAGCAGGTGGTGCGGCTGAGTAGAACATGACATTCTTAACCCAGCCCTTGCTTTCCCTGGGCCTGGCTTCCCCCTTGATACCCTTTTCCTCCTAAACCCTCCCAGGAAGCTGCTTGTTTCCCACCTGCCAGGAGCTTGAGAGCCAGGCAAGGCCTCTTGCACCATCTCCAACCATCTCCAGTTAGACTGCGTAAAATGCCGCTTTTGGACAACAGCCAGCCCAGTTATGCACTGTGAACTCTGCAGAACCCTGAACAATTAATCCCTCACCTGGGTCTCATAGTTCTTAGAGCCAGGGCCACACCCAATGGCTCCACCTCATTCTCTGAACCTTGTTTTCCTTCCGTGCAAGTTTATTCTGCCCCCAAACCTCCTCAGTTGGCTTCTAAAATCTAAGTCCAAGATAAATCAGCCCGTTTCCCAATCCAGGATTAAGCTGAATTAAGATGTGGATGAGATAGTAAATAGCTAATGGGATAGAGGAAACCAGCCACCAGCTGGGAGAGAGCCGAGCTCAGGTGTAACTGGAAATGTCAGTCTGTGCAGACGTCAAGTCACAATGTTGTGGGATTTCCTCTGCTGACCTAGGGTAGGAGTGACGTGCACAAATGGCTGGACTTGGGACTTTGAAGTTAAGAGAGCAGAATGATAAGATGATGGAGGAACTATGATTTAGTGACACAAAGGGCCATGGGATGTAGATTGAAGAGCAAAGGGAGTAAAACATGACAACTTCTGTTGAGCCAAGTATGCTGTGTTCATATGGGGGGGTCAGGGGGTGCACACATGTGCCCTGCTTGTAGATGCCAGAGCTCAACATTGAATGCCTTCTCAATTGCTCTCCACCTTGTTTTTAACAGCATATTTGGCCGGTGGCGACGGTGGCGGCGGCGGCAGCGGTGCACACCTTTAATCTTAGCACTTGGGAGGCAGAGGCAGGTGGATCCCTGTGAGTTTGAGGCCAGCCTGGGCTACGGAGTGAGTTCCAGGAAAGGCGCAAAGCTACACAGAGAAACCCTGTCTCAAAAAAAAAAAGAAAAAAAAGAAAGAAAAAGAAAAAAAAAGCATATTTGATGGGGTCTCTGCAGATGGCAGGCAGAGAAGGAAACCTCGAAGCAGAGAAGGAAACCTCGAAGAGGTGGGAATAAAAACTTGGTTCAGATTGACTTCATCAACCTGAATCAAGACTTTGGAGAGTCTGATATCAGGCAGCTTATTCATAATGAATTTAATCCCAGTATAATTTGACAGGGGGAGGTTTCCTGGTATAATACAATCCCCAGTGCACAATGAAGTGTAATTACATTGAAACTCAACCCAGGGTACATGTCATTTCTTCCAAGAAGATGGGTTCTAGAGATAGGTTACCTGTACTAGCTTAAGGGCCTAGGGAAGGGTCTGGCCTGGTCTGGGTCATTTGGGCTAGTAGCCACCTCTGGTCCTGGTTGTGGGGCTTGGGGAGCCCCTGGCTGTAAGGGTCATTTAGATTACTAGCCACCTCTGGTCCTGATTGTAGGTGCTTGATATGGCCTGGCCCAACAGATAACACAGATCACCAAGCTATTAAGCACTTCCAATTCTCAGCTTTCTGAATGGAAGAAGAGGTTTTTTGTTTTGTTTGTTTGTTTGTTTGTTTTTTGTTGTTTTTTACATCTTTCCCATTGGAAAGACAATCCTGTGTGCTTAACATTGCTGGTTTCTCTGGAGATCTGTGGGCACAAGGACCTTCATGCTATGCTTCCAATACACATTTTTATTTATTCTTTGAGAATTTTCTACATGTGTACAATGTATTTTTGCCAAATTTACCCCAGCCTCCTCCTACTATTCTTCTGGAACTCCCCCCCCATGGCCCCCATACACACTTAATTGTAAATGGATGGTTCTCTCCCACCCACCAATTCCCAAATAACCACTCAGAGGCTTATATTGATTACAAAATACTTGACCAATAGCTCAGGCTTATACTAACTAGCTCTTACATTTAAGTTAACCCATTTTTATTAATCTATGTGTTGCCACATGTCTTGTGACTTTACCTGTCCTCTAGCATCTTGCTTCTTGGGTAACTGGCTCTGTCTCTCCCACTCCGCCCTTCTTCCCCTCCTTAGTTTGGTTTTTCCGCCTAATCTTATCCTGCCTCACTATTGGTCAGTCAGCTTCTTTATTAAACTAATTAAGCTTTATTAAAGCATAATTTACACAGTATACAGGAATATCCAGAGCACTTCATGTCCTCTTTGATTTTTGAATAACACACTGAGTCCAGTTAGTACTTCCCACATAAGCATGGGTTCGAGGCCATCCATAAGAACAAGGTCAACTTACAAGGGACCACATCCCTAAAGGAGAATGACTGTCTCCACTAGCAGCTAGCAGCTCTCAATAGCTCCTCAGCTAGGTCCACTTGGAGCTAAGTCCATTTGGAGCTCACTGATTTGGCTAGACTGGCTGGCCACCAGCCCTGGACACCCCCTTGTCTCTACCCTTCTGTCATTGACATTGTAGGCAAGAGCAACTGCATCCAGCCTGATTTTTTTTTTTAATGTGTGTGCTAAGGATAGATCTCACATTCTCATTCCTGCACAGTAATAACTTCCCAGCTCCCCATTGGCCTTCTGTCATTGCTGGAGTTAAGAGCCTGTGGCACAGTGTTCAGTGTCTGACAGTCCTATCAGGAGAGACATGATGTTCCTCCACTGAAGATGTTTTTTAAAGTGACCTGAAGGCTGAAGGCTAAAGGCTGTAACTCATCCTCAACTACATAGTGAGCATGGGCTACATAAGACCTCGTCAAAGAAAAATGAAGAGGAGCGGAGGGGAAGGGGGAAGAAGAGGAGGAGAGAATGTTCCTTTCCTATGTTTTGTTCTATGCAGGCTTTCTTTGAACAGTCTCTGGGTGGTGCCTGTGCACACAGAAAAGGGTGGGTCTTCTTTACTTAGTGTATGGATTCAAGTTCTTTCTGGTTTCTTCTGGAACAAACCCTCACAGAAACACCCAGACATAACATTCCACCGCTATCTGGACATCCTTATCATTGAGGGAGACACATAAAACTGATTTCACACAGACCAGTGTTCTAACTGCCACATACTAACTTACTAACCATAGCAGCTGAATAAATACTTCATTTCTCTTCTGCCCCTCAGCAAAGTGCTCACCTTTAGCCCCCTACTCAGGAGGCAGAGGCAGGCAGATCCCTGAGTTCAAGGGCTGTCCATTGTACAAAGAAAGTTCCAGGCCAGCCAGAGCTACATAGTGAGACCCTAGAATAAACAAACAAGTAAAAAAACCTGCAGAAACAGGGGCTGAAGAGATGGCTCAGAGGTTACAAACATGTGCCACTCTTCCTGAGGACACAAGTTCAGTTCCCAGCACCTACAACAGGTGGTTCATAACCACCTGTAACTCCAGCTCTAGGGAATCTGGTACCTCTGGCCTCCTAGGACACCTGAACCCATGTGCACATATCCACACACAGACACAAATATACGTGATTTAAAAATAGTAAAAACATTTAAAAATAATAAAAATAAATCTTAGACAAGCAAACACCAGAAAATAACTCTGTTGATATGGGTGTGAAGAATCAAAACCTTTGAAGTTGCTCATGACAATGTCAAAACTACAGCTACCCCCCACAAACACACACACACAGAGAGAGAGAGAGAGAGAGAGAGAGAGAGAGAGAGAGAGAGAGAGAAGAGGATTGAGGATGTAGCTGAGTGGTGGAGTGCTTTCCTAGCATACACAAGGCTTTAGTTTTGATACTCAGAACCACCAGGGAAAAAAAAGCAGGCAGTGGTGGCACACGCCTTTGATCCCAACACTTGGGAGGCAGAGGCAGGAGAATTTCTGAGTTCAAGACCAGCCTGGTCTAGAGATTGAGTTTCAGGACAGCTAGGGCTACACGAGAAACCTTGTTTCAAAAACAAACAAACAAACAAAAACCCATGGCATTATCAAATGACCCGGCAATTCCATGTCTAAATATATGTCCAAAAGACTAAAGAGCCAGAAGTGAGTGCATATGCAGAGGGGGGGTGGGGGATAGCTCAGTGGTCAAAGTGCTTGCTGCTCAAGAAAAAGGACCAGAGTTACATTTCCAGAACCTGTGTAATGCCAGGTGGGCAATATAGCACCCTGTAATTCCAGCCTCAGAGAGCAGAGGCAGGCTGTCTTAATTACTGCTCTACTGCTGTGCAGAGAGGCACCATGACCAAGGCAACTTCTAAAGCAGTGGTTCTCAACCTTCCAAATGCTGCAACCTTTTAATACAGTTTCTCATGTTGTGGTGACCCCCAACCATAAAATTATTTTTGTTGCTACTTCATAACTGTAATTTTGCTACGTTTTACAATCATAATGTAAATATTTTTGGAGACCCACAGGTTGAGAACTGCTGTTATAAAAGGAAGCATTTAATTGGGGGCTTGCTTATAGTTTTAGAGGCTTAGTCCATGATCATCATGATGGGAAGCAAACAGGGACAGCACCAGGACAGTAGCTGAAAGCTTTATATCCTGATCTGTAGGCAGCTGGCAGAGAGAGACAGAGACAGAGACAGACAGAGAGACAGAGAGAGAGAGACTGAGACTGGTGCAGGCTTTTGAAACCTGAAAGTTCACCCCACAGTGACACACCTCCAAGGCCACACCTCCTAGTCCTTCTCAAATAGTTCCACTAACTGGGGAACCAAGAATCCAAACATTGAAGTTTATGGGGGCCTTTCTCATCCAAATGACCACACAGGGGACCTCCAGAAAAAGCTGGCCAGCAAGAACAACTAACTGGGTGAGCTCTGTGCTTGAGAGACCCTTCCTCAGTGAAGAAGGTAGAGGGGCAGTAGAGGCTCATCCTGACGTCAACTTTGCTCAAGCCCACATGTGTAAAACATGCATGCACACACATACAGGAAAATGGAAGGGGAAAAAAGAGAATTCAGGGCAAGTACTCAGATGGATTTCTTATATGTGTGTCCACAGATTTACACAATTACCAGTGTCTGTTGGTAAGTGAAAGCATAAGCCAAAGGTAGATACATATCTCATGGAAAATCACCCAGCCTTAAAGGACAGGGAATTCTGGCACATGCTACACCTCAGATGAACGTTAAGAACATAGTGGTAATAAATCAGTCACCGAGGGACAAATTCCTTGGTAGAGAGTGGAAAATTAGTTTAATGCATGCAGTTTCTGTTTTTGTAAACTGAAAAGCATTTCACAGAGGACAGTGGCACAGCTCTGAATCCCCGTCACCAAGCTATATAGTTTGTATTGACTATAATGCTAAATTTCACCGAGTGAATTGTCACAATTTTCCCAAAGCCTAACACAAAATAATAATAAATTAAATTTGAAAACTTTTTCCCAAACCTCTGTCATATCAGTTCCCCTTTTCAGAAACTGATACCAAAGGCCACCAAGTTGCTTAGACTGAAAATCTAGGAGTCATCCTCAGCTCTTGTGCCCAATAGGGCTGAGGAACTAACTAGTAGTTAGGCTGATTTCCTGATAGGCAGACAGATAAGGAGAGGAGTCTGGCCAAGCAATAAAGACGGTGAACTTCCAAAATGGCGGCCTTTCTTTGTTCAAACTGACCAACTCTGAACTTGAGGAAGACCCTTAAAACCCATGGCCCTGAATGAAAAAAAGAAATAAAGGGAGGACATGACTGCTCCTAGGTATGGGGGAGGAGAAGGTTTATTGTAGATACACGGGAGAGCACAGCCAGAGGCAGGGACATCTGGGAGAGTTCAGAGTGAACATGTGAGGGAGTGTGGGGGAGGGAAGGAAGACGGGAGGAAGGGGACCAGGTGCTGCAGCCAAGAGGCCAAAGGTACAAAAAGGGCAGGTAACCAAAATGGCTGATTATTATATGGAAGAGCCTCTGAGGGAAAGAGCAGCCCAGGCCCCAGGCTGGTGAAGTTTAGGGTAGGGGGTGGGGTATACCAACCATACCATGTAACAGGTAGGGACTGAGGGATGCTGGGCAAACTGGCAGCCAGGTCTGCTTTGATATGTTAAATAGGCACCTCAGCCATTTGTCCCCAGGTTTGAGAATTAACATCCAGCCTTTTTGCTGATAATAAATACTAAGGAATGATGTAATCTTCTATAACTACTTCCTGTTGACATTGGGGCATCATTGTTGGGGACCCAAGAAAGCTGGAATGCTGGCCAAGGCCAGGAAGAGCAAGCCCTCAAGGAGAGACTTCCCCTTGCACCACACACACACACACACACACACACACACACACCCTGGAAGTGTCTACAGGTGCTCTTAGGTGGGTTTCATCTCCTGCCCTCATGTGTGACCTGTGTCCTGTGCCTGCTCACTCTGATTGCTGTGTTCCTGTCACACCACCCCTTTGTGACTCACACATTCCAGACACATCTTCTGCCTTACCGTCAATTCGCATGCTGTTCTGGTTGGTAACTGGAGGGGAGAGGAGGGCAGCTTGACCACACAGCTGCCATGACAGGCTTAAAGGCCCAGACACAGCTTCTGTAACAGGCTTACTGGCAGGCAACACCTGGATCCAGGAGAAACCATGAGCTGACCTCACCCAGGGAGGGCCTGCATCTAAGGGGAAATACCTGACATTCCAAACATTCCCCAGACCCGAGACAAAGGTCAGCCAATCAGGGTCCTGAGCCCTGGAAATCCCCTCACCCCAAACTCTGCTATGATAAAAACCCCACCCTGCCCAGGCTCAGGGCTCTCTGTTCACACTGCTGCATCTGACAGAGTCCAAGCTCTGAGCTTGAAATAAAGGCTCTTTGCTTTTACAGACGGGATTTGGTCTCTGTGATGGTCTTTTGGGGGTTCCCTCGATCTGGACATAACAGTGACATTCCTTCCACAGTCTTTATGGAGGCCGTTCCTTTTCTTTCTTGCTGCTCATCTCAGACATCACCTTCTAGAACAGTGTTCTCTCACCATTCACTCTAAAGTAGCCACCACCAGATGCTTCCTACATCAGCATTCTCCCTTGTTCATTCTTGGCACTAGCCATTGTGTGAAATTTCTATTTATTCTCACCAGCGTATTGTATGCCTCCCAAATGGCAACTAAAATGTGAGTGTCCAGAGAATGAATGGGTGGCTGGGTGGCTGAGTGGCTGGGTGGCCGGCCCCTGATGTCCTCTTCCTTCTCTGGCTACTTCTTTCTCTTTCTCCCAGATTTCTCCTGCTAATTATCCTCTCTGGCTGCCAACCTCGCCTAACCTTTCTCCTGCCTCGCTATTGGCCGTTCAGATCTTTATTAGACCATTAGGTGTTTTAGACAGGCACAGTAACACAGCTTGACTGAGTTAAACAAATGCAACATAAACAAAAGTAACACACCTTAAAATAATATTCTACAACATATATGCATACACACACATACACACACACACACACACACACATAGGTATAGACACATAAGCCATATTCTCTCTCTCAAATGATACTGAAGCAGCCATGTTGAAGACTGTGAGTCCCAGTGCGGCAAAATACTCACACATATAAAATTTAAAAAATTTTAAATTTAAATAAATTTTACAACTGTTACCAGAGGCCTAACTCTGGGGATCTGAACAGACCAGATTCTGCCAGATGTGTCTTCCAGGGTCCAAACAGTAGAGAGAGATGGGTAGCAGTGAAACTGCAAGAGAATTTATTTTTCTCTGTGCCCAGCTTGGGAAGACAGTAGATCCAGGCCCTTCCTAAAACAAACAAAAATAAATAAATAAAAACTACACTCTGAGTATTAACAATAGCTACAAGATTATAAACAGGAAGGAGGCAAAAGAAACAAACAAAAAGCAGAAAAGGGTGCTATGCCTTGAGATCTCAGAGTGATTTGGTTGATCCTGGTCTCAGAGTTGGTTCTGCTGGCATCAGAGAGCCATAGGAACCGTGACTGCTTGGCTAGTCCCCAGCAGGTGATTGGCCACAGGGGTCACGATTCCTGGAATTCAAATTAAGTTGGTGTGATAGTTTAAATGAGAATGGTTCCCACAGGCTAAGAGATTGGAATGTGTGGTCACCAGGGAGTGGCACTATTTAAAAGAATTAGGCTCTGTGGCCTTGTTGGAGGAAGTGTGTCACTGGGGGTGGGCTTTGAGGTTTCAAAAGCCCAAGCCAAGCCCAGAGTCTCTCTCTCTTCCTGCTGCCTGCAGATCTGGATGTAGAACTCTCAGCTAATTCTCCAGCACCATGTGTGCCTGTGTGCAGCCACACTCCCTGCTGTGATGACAATGGACTAAACCTCTGAAACAGTAAGTAGCCCCAATTAAATGTTTTCCTTTATAAGAGTTGCCATGGGGGACCCGGACACGCTGTGCCAGCTGCTGAAGTGGTCTTGAGTTCAGAAGGTGACGTGTGGGCCAGTCCGGCTCAGTGTGTTTTTTTTTCCAACCTCAACAAAGATTTGAAGGTAGAGTTTTCCAAAAAATCTTTGCCTTGTGGATAACTCTTTGTAGTGTTTCTCAACTTACAGATACGTTCGTGAGTAATTCTCCTTTGCCTCCAAGTTCCACGTGTGATACCAACAACGATATAGCAATAAAAAGAATTTCAGGGGAAAAAAAATGTTTCCGTGCATTACAACATCAAAAAAAAAAAAAAAAAAAGAGTTGCCAAGGTCATGGTGTCTCTTCACAGCAATAGAACACTAATTAAGACAGTTGGGAAGGAGAGAGCAGGTTGGAGGGTCAAAACAGAATCCATAATACAGAGACCAAAGGACAGTTTCAAAGGAGCCCCTGTCAGTTCCATCGTTTTGGCTTTTTGCCATTAGTTACAGACACCAATGGGACACAAGAGGGAAAACCCCTCCATGGGCTAGCAATACGAGGAGGCAGGGACCATTGGCTGCATCTAGGAGGCCGGCTATCATATCTGCTCCTGTTTGAATCCATTTAATATAAGAGCTTATTGGGTGTGTGTGTGTGTGTGTGTGTGTGTGTGTGTGTGTACATGACACTGACACTGCACACATGTGGAGAGCAGAGGAAAACTTGCCAGAGTCAATTCTTTTCTTCTACCACGTGAATCCCAGGTGTGATGGCTATTCTTGGTTGTCAACTTGACTATATCTGGAATGAACTACCATCCAGAAATGGAGGGCATACCTGTGGTCTGGATCTTGAGGCAGGAAAACAACACGCCTTTGATCTGGGTCTTGAGGCTGGAAGACACAGGCTTTTGATCTGGATCTTGAGGTGGGATGACACACTCCTTTAATGAGATCTTGAGGTGGGAAGATACATCTTCTAATCCCAGTCTAATGCTGGAGGCCCATATAAGGACGGTGGAAGAAGGAATGGGGGTGTGTTTGTTCTTCACCTGCTTGCCCTCGCCTTGCCAGCACATCCATTGGAGTATACTTCTTTGGGATTCCAGCATATACAGAAGACCAGCTGAGACACCCAACCCCGTGGGACTGAGGAACTACTAGATTCTTGGACTCCACATTCATAGCTAGTCATTGTTGGACTACATATATATATACATACAGAGAAGCGGGGGAGGGGAGATTTGTTCCAAAAGTTCAGTGACTCTAGAGAACCCTGACTAATACACCAAGGATCAAACTCAGGTCATTGGGTTTGGCAGCAAGTACTTTACCCACTGAGCCATCTTGCAAAACGCAGTGTTTTCTATTATAGTATAAACTAGCATTTCTCTGTGGTAAAATAAGACTTATGTTTACCTTGTTTTTTCTGGACAGGAGTCAACATTCTTTTCACAGAGGTTTTCAATGATTTTGAAATGCTTAATAATATTTTAGGAAACAAGAAACTGCTTTCTTTCTTGGTAATTTCAAATAAGGACCACTTAAGATGTTAGCAAGCAGCAAATTCTCTTTTCAAAGCAGAGCCACGGAGATTCAGGAAGGAAGGAGACTGAACAGTCAGATGCAAAGAATGACCAATGCTGGTGATAACATCTTCACCATGGTTTCTAAAGGACCTCACTGTGTAGTCCAGGATGGCTTCATATTTTTGATCCTCTTGCCTCTGTCTCAAATGCTAGACTTACAGATGTGCTACAACACCTGGCTCAGTGTGGTTTTATTTTAAAAATCTATGTGCTATGTAAATGTTTATTGTAGTGATTTGAATAGGTATGGCCCACATAGGCTCATGTGTTTGAATGCTTGGCCCACAGAGAGTGGCACTATTAGGAGGTGTGGCCTTGTTGGAGGAAGTGTGTCACTGTGGACGTGGGCTTTGAGGTCTTATATTTTCAAGCTACACTCAGTGTGACACTCACATTCCTTCCTGTTGCCTGCGGATCAAGATGTAGAACTTATTGAAAATTATTGTGGTCCTGACTTAATAATCTTCTTCCCAGGGGCCCAGAAGAGAAGGTATGAACAGCGGGAATAATCTGCAGGAAATGACTCTAAGTACCCAGAGTTCTTAGTCTGTCTACTTTATTCCTCTGGGATAAAATTCTATCTACACAGCTTCAGTTCTGTTCTCATGCCTAGCTCCTTTCTTGCCTGATTTCCCTCTACATTTATTTGCTGTCCCCTCTAAATTCTATCTTAATTCTCTCATCTTAGTTCTGCCCCATCTTGGTCTTTCTCATCTCGTTCTTCCCCATCTGGCTCTTCCTCATCTTCCATCTCATTCTTCTAGCTCTCCATCTAGTTCTCCAGTCAAAATCCTCCCTCAGTTTCTGAGGTTTACAGTTATATACCCATGCAATAGCGGTGCTCTAGCCAAAGCAAGATCACCAGGCTGGAATTCTTACAGGGTCATAAAGTCAGTCAAGAGTTTTCTTCAGGCAGTGACCACCAGGCTTTCTTTTACAACCCAAAAGGGGAGTAGTAAAGGAGGAGGTCAACTAAGAGCTAAAATCGGTTAATATATCAGAAAAAGGGATTTTTTTTTTTGAGACAGGGTTTCCCTGTGTAGCTTTGTGCCTTTCCTGGAACTCACTCCGTAGACCAGACTGGCCTCGAACTCACAGAGATCCGCCTGCCTCTGCCTCCTGAGTGCTGGGATTAAAGGCGTGCGCCACCAGCGCCCGGCAGAAAAAGGGAATTTGTGTGCTAAAACTACATTCCTAGAGGTGGTGAGGTAAATGTTAGGAGTCTATAATGTTAGTATAAATACCACTAAGGCTCTATAAGAAAGGAGCGTCTGAGTTTAATTTGCCTTAATTCAGGAGATCATTTGGCCTTGGATGCTTGATAGGTATTTCAGATAAAATACACTGTTAGGAGTTCTTGGAAGCATACATAGCATACAAGAAAATCATTGCAGGAATTGGCTAATGTATATACAAAAGCTAAAATATCACCAAGACTTCTTAAGCCATGGCTTGGCCTTTGGAAAAGTCCTTTCCAAGTTGTAGCTTTTGTGATAGTAGCTGAATTCCATTACATTTTCCTGTGGCTTGCAGCAAGAACTCAGCTCCTTCTCCAGCACGGAGTCTGCCTCCATGATGCCATGCTTCTCACCATGACAATAATGAACAAAACCTCTGAAACTATAAGCCAGCCCCAACTAAATGTTTTCCTTTGTAAGAGTTGCCGAGGTCATGGTGTCACTTCACAGCAATAGAAACCCTGACTAAGACATTTTATTTATTCCCTTGTCTAAGAACTGGTAGCAAGGCTAGAATCCCTTCTGTATTTTTGTTTTCAGTTTAGGACATAGCCTGTATTAAATACCATCATGATTGTATTGTTTCACTTTAAAACAGATAAGCATGCACAGGACCACAAAAACAAATAATTAAAATAAAATAAAAACATGAGAGAACACAAAAACTTTAAAAGACATTTTCACAAAATAGGCATTTCTTGTAATTTTTAAATTATTAATAGCAGCCAAAATTCTTGAAGGTCATAAAATAGTACAACCCAAAAAGGTAGCAACTAACTAGATGAAGCTGCTAAGTATTTAAAGGTGTGCCTCACCAGATTCAATTGAAATGTGCCTTAAGTACACGTTGAACTCAGACTTAGTATATGAGATGGGATTAATGATTTTTAATAAGAATCAAATGCATTTATAATTTCCATATTAATTTTGTGATGAAATGATACCATTTCAGATATACGGGGTTAAATATATTATTACAATTTATTTCATACTTTTTAAAGAAAAGTTTTTCTTACAGTGGTGGGATCAAACTCAGGCCCTGGCACATGCCAGGCAAGCACTCTCCCACTGAGCCACACCCCAGCTCTAAAAGCTTTTACTATATAGCACTGCCAGGTAGAACCCAGGACACCTTACAACTCAATTTCACATATCCCTGCAGGGGACATCATTATAACTAAAATTGTTTCTTCTTTATCTAAAGTTTCAGTTTAACCAGGTATACTTTTCATTTACTGAATCGGGAAATTTTATTCATATGGTTAATTTTAATTGTGATGGTCAATGTTGTCAGCCTTACGGCATCTAGAATCATCTTAGAGAGAAGCCTCTAGGCATCTCTGTGAGGGAGTTTCTAGACTGGGTTAGTTGAAATGGGAAGACTAACCTTAACAGTGGGCAGCATCAGTTCCATGGCCTGGGGTCCAGGACTAAATGAAAAGGAGCAGGCAAGCTGAGCACCAGTCGTTATCACTCCTGGCTTCCTGGCTGAGGACAGATGACAAGCAGCCTCATCCTCCTGCCACCAAGCCGTCCCAGAGTGACTGACACCCCAACCAGGAGTCCAAACAAACCTTTCTCCC
>CABHPH010150065.1:0-35613 GCA_902168325.1 Peromyscus nudipes
ACCATCACCTCCTAACCTCACTCTTCCAACTCATATCTGTATCTCAGCCTCCAACATCAGCAAGCATTCCCTATGAACACAGCAGCTGAGCAGGCCATTGAAACAGGCAACACAGTCATCACAATCTCCAAAATATCTGGAGAGAAAACAGAAACCAAGGAATAAAACACTAATCCAATAAAGACAAATCTAGAAATTGGCACCTAGACCTATAATCATCCCAAATCCAAGTGTCTATATGCTAGCCTAAGAACACAATAACAGCCAGGAATTATATCTCCACTGGAGCCCAGCTATCCTACCATAGGAGACCCTGACTATTCCAACATAGCTGAGTTAGAAGAAAAAGACCTTAACACCAACTACATGAAAAGATAGAGGCCCTTTCAGAGGAAATAAATCTCTTATAGAAATCAAAGAAAACATAAACAACTATAGGAAGTTAATAAATCTCTTAAATAAAGTCAAGAAAACATGAACAAATACTTGAAGGAAATAAATAAAACTTTTCAAGACCTGAAAAATGGAAATAGGAGCAAAGAAGAAAACACAAATTGAGGGAAGTCTAGAAATGAAACATTTAGGAATTCAAACAAGAACTCCAAAGGCAAACTTCCCCAGCAGAATATAAGAGATGGAGATGTTTTCAGGCACTGAAGATACAATGGAAGAAGTAGATACATTGGTCAAAGAAAATGTCAATTCTAAACATCTCCTGACACAAAATATGCAGGAAGTCTGAGACACTATAAAAAGATCAAATATAAGAATAATAGAAATAGAGGAAGAAGAATCTCAGCTCAAAGGCCCAGAAAGTATTTTCAACAAAATCATATAAAAAATTTCCTAACCTAAGGAAGGACATGACTATAAAGGTACAAGAAGCATACAGAACACCAAATAGATTGGACCAGAAAAGAAAGTCCCCTCACCACATAATAATCAAACCATTAAACATACAGAACAAATAAAAATATTAAAAGCTGAAATGGAAAAAGACAAAGTAATACATAAAAGCAGACCTATTAGAATTATACCAAACTTCTTGATGGAGACTCTGAAAATCAGAAGAGCCTGGTCAGATGTGTCACAGACTCTAAGAGATCACAGATGTCAGCACAGGCTACTATACCTAGCAAAACTTTCCATCACCATAGATGGAGAAAATAAGATATTCCATTATAAAATCAAATTTAAATAGTATCTATAAATCCAGCCCCATAGAAGGTACTATAAGGAAAACTCCAACCTAAGGAGGTTAACTACACCAATGAAAACACAGAAAATAAGTAATCTCACACCAGCAAAACCAAAAGAAGGGAAACACACACATACACACATACGCACACACACACACACAAACAAACAAACAAACACACACATATACATATCATTCCCCTGCCACCAACAAAATAACAGGAGTAAAAAATCATTGATTATTGGTATCTTTCAATATCAATGGTCTCAATTCCCTAATAAAAAATGCATAGACTAACAGAATGGACATACAAACAGGATCCATACATCTGCTGTAACCAAGAAACACACCAGAACATCAAGGATATACATTATCTCAGGGCAAAGGGTTACCAAGCAAATGGACTTAAGAAGCAAGCTGGTATGACCATTTTAAAATCTAGCAAAATACACTTCCAGCCAAAACTAATCAAGAGATGGGGAAGGATGTTCCATATCCATTAAAGAAAAAACCCACCAATATGACATTTAAATTCTTAACATCTATGCCCCAAACACAAGGGCACCCAAGTTTTTAAAACAAAACCAAAAACACTACTACAGCTTAAATCACATATTGATCCTCACATTCGGATAGTGGAAGATTTCAATCTCCCACTCCCACCAATGGAGAGATGATCCAAACAAAAACTAAATAGGAAAATACTGGATCTAACAAACGTTGTAAGCCAAATGGAACTAGCATATGTATAGAACATTTCACCAAACACAAAAGAATATGCCTCCTTCTTATTACCTCTCAGAACTTTCTCCATAATTGACCACATACTTAGACACAAAGCAAGTCTCAACAGATACAAAAAAAATTGAAATAACCCCAACATCCTATCAGATCACCATGAATTAAAGCTTGATATCAACAACAACAAAAACAACAGATAGCTTACAAACTCTAGGAAACTGAAGAGCTCTTTACTGAATGAAAAATAGGTCAAGACAGAAATGAATAAAGAAATTAAAGACTTCCTAGAACTCAATGAAAATGAATACACGGCATACCCAAACTAATGGGACAAAATGAAAGCGGTACTAAGAGGAAAATTCATAGTACTAAGGGCCTTCATGAAGAATTTGAAGAGATCTCAAAGCAGCAACTTAACTGTACACCTGAAAGCTCCAGAACAAAAAGAAGTAAGCATAGCCAAGAAAAGAATTAAACAGAGCTGAAATTAATAAAATAGGAAGAATGAGAACAATACAAAGAATCAATGGAACAGAGAGAGCTGGTTGAGAAAATCAACAAAATAGCTTATCCAAACTAACTAAAAGACGGAAAGAGAATATTCCAAATCAAGAAAATCAGAAACAAAAAGGGAACAGACATGGAGAAAAATTCAGGGAATCATAAGGACATACTTTAAAAACCTGTACTCCACAAAATTGGGAAAAAAATTTTAAAGAAATGGATAATTTTCTCAGTAGAGATCACTTACCAAAGCAAAATCAAGATCAGATAAACAATTTAAATAGATCCATATAAAACCTAGTGAAATAGAAGCAGTCATGAAAAGTTTCCCAACCCAAAAAAAAAAAAGAAAAAAAAAAAAAAAGAAAAAAAAAGCCCAAGGCCAGATGGTTTTAGAGTAGAATTCTACCAGACTTTCAAAGAAGAGCTAATGCCAATAATCAAACTGTTTTACAAAGTAGAAATAGAAGAAGCATTGCCCATTTCCCTTAGGAACATAGATGCAAAAATACTCAGTACAATACTTGTAAACCAAATGAGAGAAACCGTCAAAAAAATATCATCTACCTTCATTAAGGGGGCTTCCCTCCAGAGATGCAGGGATGGTTCAAAATATGAAAATCAGTAAATGTAACCTACTATATAAACAAACTGAAAAAAACCAAACTACATGATCATCTTCTATTAGATGCAGAAAAAATATTTGACAAAATCTAATATCCCTTCAAGATAAAAATACTGGAGATATTAGGGATACAAGGAACATACCTAAACATAATAAAGACAACTTACAACAAGCCTATAACCAACATCAAATTAAATGGAGAGAAACTCAATGCAATTCAACTAAAATCAGGAACAGGACAAGGTTCCATTCTCTTTATATTTATTCAATATAGTTCTTGAAATTTTAGCTAGAGCAATAAAACAACTGAAGGAGATCAAGGGGATACAAATTGTGAAGGAAGGAGTCAAAGTCTCATTATTTTCAGATGATAGTATATATTAGTGAACCTAAAAATTTCACCTAGGAATTCCTAGAGCTGATAAACACGTGCACTGAAGTGGTAGGATACAAGATTCACTCAAAAAATCAGTAGACAAACAAATGAGAAGGAAATCAGGCAAACAGCACCTTTAACAATAGCCTCAAATAATATAAAATATCTTGGGTGAACTCTAACCAAGCAACTGAAAGACTTGTATGATTAAAAAAAAAAAAAGCAAAGTACTAGAGAGGCCCACAGAAATTCACAAAGATACCCCCACAATAGACTGCTGGCAATGGTCGAGGGACAGCCCGAACTGACCCACTCTGGTGATGGGATGGCCAAACACCCTAACTGTCGTGCTAGAAACCCCATCCAATGACTGAGGGAACTGGATGCAGAGATCCATGGTCAGGTCCCGGGTGGAGCTCCAGGAGAAAGACGAGGGTCTATATGAGCAAGAATTGTTGAGACCAAGGTTGGATAAAGCACAGGGACAAATAGCCAAATGAATGGAAACACATGAACTATGAACCAATGGCTGAGGGGCCCCCAACTGGATCAGGCCCTCTGAATGGGTGAGACAGTTGATTGGCTTGAACTGTTTGGGAGGCATCCAGGCAGTGGGACCGGGTCCTGTGCTCATTGCATGAGTTGGCTGTTTGAAACCTGGGGCTTATGCAGGGTCGCTTGGCTCGGCCTGTGAGGAGGGGACTGGCTCTGCCTGGACTGAGTCTACCAGTTTGATCTCAGTCCTGGGGGGAGGCTTTTCCCTGGAGGAGGTGGGAATGGGAGGTGGGCTGGGGGGAAGAGGAGGGGGGCGGGAGGGGGGAGAACAAGGGAATCCATGGCTGATATGTAGAACTGAATGGTATTGTAAAATAAAAAAATAATAATAATAAAAATAAAAAAACTTTAAGACACTGTAGAAAGAAATTGAAGAAGGTATCAGAAGATGGAAAAATTGCCCATGCTCATAGATCAGTAGGGTTAATATAGTAAAAAATGGCCATCTTCTCAAAAGCAATCTACAGAATCAATGCAATCCCCATCCAAATTCCAACACAGTTCCTTACAGACCTTTAAAGAACAATACTCAACTTCATATGAAAAAAATAAAATAAAACAAGATTTCTAAAACAATCCTGAACAATAAAAGAACTGTTGGAAGTACCACCATCCCTAATTTCAAGTTGGACTCCAGAGGTATAGCAATAAAAATCACATTATATTGGCATAAAAACAAACAAGTTGATCAATAAAATCAAATTGAAGCCAGAAGTACACACTGGAAAAAAAGAAATCATCTTCAACAAACATGCTGGTCAGACTAGAAATCTGCCTGTGAAGAATGCAAATAGATCCATCTGTGTAACCCTGCACAAAACTTAAGTCCAAGTGTATCAAAGATCTCAACATAATACCAGATACACTGAACTTGACAGTAGAGAAAGTAGGGAATAGCCTTAAATGCATTGGCACAGGAGACAACTTTTGAACAGACCACCCATAGCGTAGGCATGAAGATCAAAAATAAATGGGACCTCATAAAACTGAAAAGCTTCTGTAAAACAAAGGACACCATCGATCAGACAAAGCAGCAGCCTACAGAATGGAAAAATATTTTTACTAACTCATCTGATAGAGGACTAATAACTAAAATATACAAACAACCTCAAGAAACTAGATATCAAAAAGCCAAATAATCTAATTTTAAAAATAGGATACAGACTGAAACAGAATTCTCAGTAGAGGAATATCAAATGGCTGAAAAACACTTAAAGAAATACTCAACATCCTTAGTCACCATGGAAATGCAAATCAAAATGACTCTGAGATTCCATCTTACACCTGTTAGAATGGCTAAGATCAATAACACAAGTAACAGCTTATGCTGGTAAGGATGTGGAGCAAGAGAAACACTCCTCCATGGCTAGTGGGAGTGAAAACTTTCACAGCTACTATGGAAATCAATGTGAAGGTTCCTCAAAAAAACTGGGAATTGATTTGCCTCAAGACTCAACTTAAACCACTCTTCGGCATATATCAAAGCAGTGCTCCATCCTGCCACAAGTACACTTGCTCAATCATGTTCCTCGTGGCTTTACTCATAATAGCCAAAAACTGAAAACAACCTAGACCTCCCTCAATAGAAGAATGGAAAAGCAAAATGTGGTACATTTATACAATGGAGTATTATTCAGTAAAAAAAAAAACACCTTTTAATTCGCAGGCAAATGAATGAAACTAGAAAAAAGAAAGTTTCCTGAGTGAATTAACCCAGACCCAAAATGATAAATGTGGTATGTTCACTTATAAATAGATATTAGGCATTAAGTAAGATAACCAAGCTACAATCCATAGACCCAGAGAGGTTAGGTAAAGAGGAGGGCTCTAACTTGGCAGAGTGACCTCTGCACCTCAACTGGGTAATGCAGTAGAACTAACCCTGGTGGTGTAGATATAGGTGAGCTGGCCACTTGGACCTGAGTTTTGTGAAGGTGTGAGAGCAGGATTAGCCCAGCCCCTCCCCCTACTGCTTACTGCATAGGGTATGCTGAAGAGCTCACCCTGGTGTTGAGGATGATGAAGACCTGGCAAGCTGACCAACCCGGCAGCCAACCAGACCCAGAATCAGGGCTATGAGTTTTTCCATCCCAACATTCACTCCATCTACAAGCTGCTGGAGCATGTGAAGGGACCAGTACCAAAGATGCAAAGTTGTAGGGTCCCCAAGACACAGGGAAATAATAGGATATACAAGAGGAATTATAGTGAGGGCCGAGTTTGGATAGTGTAGCAGAAACCAGAGACCTCGATCCATACCACTGACTCATTGCAAAGAATACTTACAAATAAAATGTGTGGACAAAAGGTTGTATTGGGTATACTGTGACTTCTTGTGTCACACTACAGCTTCCACCAGAGCTTTCTTTTCTTTTTTCCCTTTCTTTTCTTTTAAATTTTATTTTATTTTATTTTGAGGGGGAGGTTGCAAGGACAGAAAGTGGATGAGAAGGGATGGGGAGATGAGCGGGACTGAGATTCATGATGTGAAATCCACAAGGAATCAATAATTTTTTTTTAAAGTCTAAGGGGAGGAACTCATGGATCTCCCTGGGAAAAGGAAATAGAATAGATTTTATGGGTGGACTGGGAATAGGTGGGGATGGGAATGGGAAGGATCAGGTTGGGGTAGAGATGAGTTGCTAGGAGAGAGTATGGGGAGAAATAACTGAAACTGGGGAGCATTTAGAGGTTGGTGTGGAAACCTATTACAGTGGAAACTTTCTCAAATCTATGAAGGTGATCCTAATGAGGACCTCTAATAATTAAGGATATGGAACTTCAACTGGCCAACTCCTGTAGCCAGGCAAAAATTCCAGTGGAGGGACTGGGTTGTATTAAGTTGAGTTGTTGGACAAGTGGGTTCCATGGAATCCCCCAAACAAACCAGGCTAATGCTAACTCAAAGGGTTGCTCTCCACAAACTAGCAGCAGGACCCCACTACTTAAGACAGCATCCACACAACTCATTGAACATGGAGACGCTGAGCTGGTGTCAACACAGAGCCTTCACCCCTATGTTTTAGTCTCTTTGGTCCAGGACGGTACTCTGCAGGCTACTAAACAAGAAATGTAGGCACCAAACCAGCCACAAAACCTTTGACCTACAATATGTCCTGCCTGCATAATTTGCTAGGGCAACCATAGTACAGAACTTGTGGAAATAGCCAACCTATGTCTGATTTGACTTAAGGCCCACTTTATGAGAAGAAACCCATACCTGCCATTGCTTAGGTAATCATGAACCAGGGACTAGATAGCCAAGAGACCTATGGTAAAACCAAATACAACTTGTCAAAAAAAGAAAAGAAAAGAAATCAATTACATTATTCCTAATGATATTCTGCTATACTCATAGATCAGTGCCCTATCCAGTCATCCTTAGAGGGGTTTCCTCCAGTGGCAGATGGGAACACATGCAGAGACCCATAGCCAGACATTATGCAGAGAGTCTAAATGGTCTCCAACAAATCTCTCCCCTTAGAGCTTCTGGAATTTCATGGAAGAGGAGGGAGAAAGATTGTAAGAGCCAGGTCAATGGATGACACTGGGAAAACAAGGCCCTCTCAGTCAATTAAGCTAGGCACATATGAGCTCATAGAGACTGAAGCAGCAAGCACAGAGCCTATATGAGTCTGCACCAGGTCCTCTGTGTACATATTATAGCTATTAGTTTAGTATTTTTATGGGACTTCTGACCATGAGAATGAATGGGCACTGACTTCTGTGCCTGCTCTTGGGACTCTTTTCTTTCTTTTGGATTGCCATGTCCAACTTTAATATGATAGTTTTTGCTTCATCTTATTATACTTTGTTTTATCATGTTTAGTTGTTTTCTCTTAGAAACCTATTCTTTTCTAATGAGAGACAGAAAGGGAATGGGTCTAGAAGGGAGGGGATCTGGAGAGGAACTAGGAGGAGTAGAGGGAGGGGAAACTATAATCAGGATATTTTGTATGAGAAAAGAATCTATTTTTAATAAAAGGAAAAATGGAAAAAACAACAAATAAGTTCAAATGCCTGCTATTAGATAAATAAAAAATATATAAAATCAAGCAAACAAATAAGAAAAGAATTTAAATTCTTAAAACACTTTGAATTTGTATTTGCAAGGATACATTTTAGTATATGGAAATTAGTTCAATTTTTATTACTATAAATTTTTGAAATATTCCTTTTATATAATAACTAGAATAAATTATCTCTTTAGAAGTTTAATTTTTTTATTTAAAAATTTTTTGAAATATAATCCTGTTATATAATAACTTGAATAATTATCTCTTACTCCCTTAAAAAAATACATGCAAGATTTAGGAACCACGAGTATGGGCGAACTTGGGAAAACAGAGAATGGATTTGATGACATAAGTTGGAGCCATTTTGTTGGGGAGTCAAAGCACTATGGAGTGGCCTGTGTCTATTCGGAATATAAGAGAAATACGTTCAATTGTCCAATGATAAAGATTATTCTTGGAATGAGAAGCATGTAGGTGTAGGATTAACCTAATTGCATAGTGATTTGCAATTTGAATAGGCTTACACATTATTCTGGAAAACTCTGTTATTGGGATATGATGGGGTAGTACATGATCCTTTTTCCCAGGCCTTTGTTCTTAACTATACTAACAATGAAATAAAAAGACAAATGATGCCAAACACAGACAGAGCACTTGTCTTATGTCTGGTACTATTTCAAATGCTTTATGAATACTAACTCATTTGTTCCTAACAACTCTATTTTGAGGGGTGGCAGCAGAGGAATTTGAAACACATCGGTTTGAGGTCACAGCTCATAGAGTGACATTTTTATAACTCCAGACATAAATGCAAGATGAAAATAATACTTTCACTCTGGAAAACATTACATTGGGTAATGGATTTATTATACCTATGATCGTGTAGATTTTCCAATTTAAGTCCCAGAAGTAAGCCAATGTATTAGGCCCTGGACACAATACAAAATCCCAACCAAGGCCCTTTTACAATTTTTTTTCCCAAAATAAGAGTGAATGCATGCTATCTATGAGCATGCCACTTGTGGTACGTAGTAGCACTTGAGAAGACCAGGTTGAATTTGCTTACATTCCCATCCCAAGCTCATAGACCATTTTAAGTATTCAGGTAAAATGAGTAAAAGGAAGAAGAGGGGTTGGGAAGGTAGGTGTGATGGATCTTCTTCCACATAGAAGGGAATGCCAGGAGCAAAGAAGTCCATTCTCTACAACATCTGTCACCCACCAAGACTGGCTGAATTAAGAGTGTGTATAGTGGTATTTTATTTATTTGTGCTGAAATGTAATTTTATTTGTATGTTAATAAATAAAGTTGCCTAGGGGTCAGAGCTTTTAGCAAGCCATAGGGAAAGCCAGGGCGGTGGTGGTGCACACCTTTAATCCCAGCACTTGGGAGGCAGAACTAGGTAGATCTCTGTGGGTTCAAGGATACAGCCAGCATTGGAGACACACGCCTTTAATCTCAATACCAACCATAGAAGACCTGGAGTGACCACAGACAGGCAGTGACGAGACAGTCATGTGGTTGGGTTTACAACCAATGAGAAGGCAGAACAGAACTCTATTTAAAGACAATGCACAGGAAGTAGTTCCCTTTTCGGAGAGGTCTCCTGGCTGAAGAGGCTAGCTGAAGCAGGCGGGTAAGGCTCTTAGCTCTGACCTCTTGGGCTTTTATCTTTACATTGTCTCTGTGTCTCTTATTTAATAAGACGGTTGGTTACATCTACAAGGTGTGTTATTGGTTGATACCATGAAGAGCAATATGCTTAGGACTGAAATTATGTCAAATGAAAATCAGTGTTTATGATGTTTGCTGTTCAATCAATGGATAAAATTGTTTGCCTACCACATAACTGCCATAATCATGAGAGCCACCATTACATATATTCATTATCTTCTGTTAAATCATAAATTTCTCACTTAAAATTCCTGTACTGTTATCACCAAACCAATTCATTATTTGTGTCTGTTTAGGTATATTCATCAAAACCTAAGACACTCATGAAGAAACATTCAAGTTTTTGTTAATCATAAAAGATCATCTAATATGTGGCTATGTTGTGTAATCTTAATATCATTCATTGTTTACTAACCAATATTTACCAATCTTTTGTATTTATATATTTTTAAATATTTAATTCAAAATTTTTATATATATGAAAAATCTTATATATAAACTAATATAAATTGTTATATGTATGAACAATTATATATAAAATGTAATATATAATTGTTATGTACGCTATTCAGTTATCTACTTAAAAAGAAACAGAATTGAAATGGAAACATCAGTACAATAATCTATAATACATGCTGTTCATATGCAGTACAAAATGTAAATGTTAAGGATCAAGGAAATTTTAGAGTCATCATTTTCATCTTCCTGTCTTGAAGACCAGGAAGCTAACAAACAAACAAACAAACAAACAAACAAACAACTGACACAATGGGAACTGGTGCATTCACACTACAGAATCAAAGGAAATTTAGTGATGCATGGAAATAAATAAGTCTCTGGTGCAATAAATCCTACCTATTGGACTAGAAATGTGACTATGGGGTAAAGTCCAACTGCAGGTTCTTAATGTTCAGTATCTTGACTACAGAATTATTAAAATACAGCAGTTTTAAAATTTTTTTCCCAATACAAGATTTCTCTGAGTAGCCACAGCTGTCCTGGATCACACTTTGTAGACCGGGCTGGCCTCAAACTCAAAGATCTGCCTGCCTCTGCCTCCTGAGTGCTGGGGTTAAAGGGACACACCACCACCACCCACCTCAGTTTTTTAAATTGTAATTGAAACATTCCTCTGCAAGTTACTCTCAAACACATGGTATTTGGTATAAACTCCTTATGATTCTGGTGTTGATGGAAATGAGATGACACAAAAGGGTTGTTCATACAGCCCTGTAGAGCCCTTATGAATTAATCCTGCCATCGCACATGTTACTTATTTTCAGTATGAGCTACACATTGGTAGCAATCATTAGCCAAAATGAACTTTTCCTTCTATATATTGATTTTGATCATGGTATTTTGTCACAACAACAAAAAGTAACTAATACATAACCCTTTTTGTATTTGCCTTTTAGAGAGTGGCAGCATTGTGTAACCATCATGGCTTTCCTAGACAGAACAGGTTTCTGGTGATGAAGCATCATTGCTAGAGACCGGATGATTTAGAGAAAACTCCAATGGATGTGTACTGCAGCTCCTCTGTTTATCTCACAAATGCTAGATCTGTGCTTCATTTTGTGTGTGCACACATGTGCAGGAGGTCAGCACAGACTGATTGTCCCTGTCACATACATACTCCCCTTTTCCTGATAGTAGGCTCTTATTATTAGCCTTTTCTTGAGAAATATTGCTGCCAATTACTTCCCAATCATGAATATTATACATTAAACAGTTTAATACTATATCTTATTAAGAATTGTGCTTCTGCCACTTAGTAAATATGCTATTTTGACCAAGTTATATCATCCATTTTAAGTCTGTCAATAGAATGATTATTTAAGGATTTATTAAAAAAAATAATCATTACAAAGAACTTGATAGCAATTTTGACACCAAATAAGGTCTTAATGAGTACATTCCTCCACCTCATCCAAATGTTTTGGGAGAAACAACCATAAATAAGATTCTTTCCAGTTTTCCACAGCTTATATGGAAAGGTGGGAAATACTGTCACACATGGTATTGCTTCCTCTTTGAAATATGTGCATTGGAAGCCAATAATAAAGCATTTGAATACATTTATGGGAGGATACTTGTGGTATTTATGCACTCTGTTCCTTGACATGGAGCATCTGGAAACTTTAGAAATTTTCTGTGCATAGTCACTTCTTTGATATTTGGTTGGTTTCACATTTGTTAAAGTTTTTACAGCATACACGAGTTGGCAGATGTTTAGAGTAGTAGGTGTGCCTGGCTTTTGATGTCTTTGAGAACACAGAGGCCTTCAGGGCTGGGATGATGTCTTTCTATGGGTCATGTTCTTCAACTAATTGCAGCACAATTCACAAGCATTAAACAGTGTCACTCAAAATTACATAAGAACCAATCATACAGGAAGCACAGATAGTGTGCGGGAAAATGGCACACTCCACATGGTTCTTGTTCAAGACCATTTAGTGAGGGGCAAAAGTAGCTGAGGGGTTCTTAAGAAACTCCCGCCGGGCGGTGGTGGAGCACGCCTTTAATCCCAGCACTCGGGAGGCAGAGGCAGGCGGATCTCTGTGAGTTCGAGGCCAGCCTGGTCTCCAAAGCCAGTTCCAGGAAAGGCGCAAAGCTACACAGAGAAACCCTGTCTGGGAAAAAAAAAAAAAAAAAGAAACTCCCCAATAGATCTGAGAATAACCATTATGCTTAGGAAAGGTGCTGAGCTAATTAGTTCTTTGCTGAACTGGTGATGGTTACCTAAGTTTAATTATGATGCTTCATTTGCAACAATAATGCTGACTCAGGACTCAGAGGTCGGAAGAATTTGCAGTTACATCCTTAACCAGATGTCTAGTTCCATGTAAATCATATATAATATTTAAGGGAGAGTCTAACTTATACCAACTATTTTTCCCACGTCTCATTCATTCTGCATGCCGCTATGTGTAATGCTACAGTTTGATTTTATGAATAAGAAAACGAAGCCTTAGAATTTGTAACTAATAAAGGCACAATAGCTGATACAAACAGCTGCCCTATCGGTGAACTCCTAGGTGTGCCTTGTTCCAAACACAATATTGTTACCATTCATGGTAAGCCATTGAGTATATTTTAACTGCTTAAGGCTCAACTTCTTTATTTCTTGAACATCCTTGTGTCACAGTGATGCTTGGATGGAGATATTGATTAATCACGGAGTAGAATTTTAAAAGCATTAGGTCCCACGCATGAGCCTATGTGGTGATGATGGTGATAATGTTTGTTATCATTATCAGTTCTCAGGAAACATGGGAACCGACCAGAATCAGGTGAGTATAAGCAAATTCAATGCTTTCATTGAATCTTACAGCTCAGCACCATGTGAATTTTTAATTTTATTTTTAATGAGTGCTCTGAATTCTAAAATCATATGCCACATTTTATTTCCACTGATCAATTTTTAATCCTTCTTGGACTGAATATGAATTTGAACATATTTATTTAATTTTTTTTTTACTTTCACAAAGTTTAAAGCATAAACTGCTCTCTCATAGAGATCCAAAGCAAAGCTGCAGCACTCAGGAAAGTGGGCCCTGCACCTAGCCTGGGCAGCATAGCAGAGTTGACCCTACTGACATTGTTTCGGGTAAATAGTCCCGAGACTGGGAGCAATGGAGATCTGTCCCCGTCCCTCATTTGCCATATGGTGGTGTGGGCTGGGAGAGATGCCTCCCTCCTTGCTGCCTATGGCAGTTGGAAGAGCTGGCCCTAAGGTCCTAAGAGTGGGAGAGCTGTCCCTGCCTGTCACAAGCTGTGGCACTCGGGAGAGTGGACCCTGCACCTCACCTGGGCAACATAGTAGAGCTGACCCTGATGGCGTAGGTGTGGGCGAGCTGACCCTGCGGGCATGAAAGCAAAAGAACTGGCCCTGCCCCTTGCTCATCGCTGCGACGGGTGAACTAGCCAGCGCAATGCTGGAGAGGACAATGGAGAGGTGGGGGGGCTGACCAACCCTGCAACTACTCAGGCCCAGAACCAGGATTATGAGTTGGCCCACCCCAATATCCACCCCATCTATGATCTGCTGGAACGCACCGAAAGCTCCAGGATCTCCATGACCCAGAGCAACAACAGGATATCCAAGAGGAGTCCCAGTGAGGGCTTAGAATCAATAGTGTAGCAGAAACCAGAGGCCTCGAACCAGATCAATGACTCTTGGCAATGAACACTTGCAAGTAAAGATACATGGATAAAATGGTTTACTGCATGGCTCACTGTGTCACACTACAGCGTCGATAGCAAGATTGATTTTTTCTTTTTCTTTTTTCTATTAAATTTTATTTCATTTTATTTTGGGAGGGAGGTTGCAAGGGCAGAGTAGATATGAGAGGATGGAGAAATGAATGGGATTGAGATGCATGATGTGAAAGACACAAAGAATAAATAAAAAGAAAGTTTAAACAAGCAAACAACAAAAAAGCAAAGCTTCCAGGGGAGAGCTTGTTATAGACAGGGGAGGAGTCTCATTGCTTCCTAGTCTGCATACCAGAGTTGGATGGGTGTTGCATGTGGCCATGGAGAACAGCCTGCTTAGGCTGCATGACCTCACTTTCCATGAGTGTCCCTGATAACTGTACTGTAGTCTCTCCTGTGTTGGCAAAGATCTTGGAAGATCAGAAACTTAGTAACAATTGATAGCATAGTGTGAATGGGATACTTTTCCCATCATCTGGAGGAAATGTAAGCTACTTCAGAAATGTGTTCTAATTAGCTAGACCATCAAACCTGAAGTCCAGAGCTGTTAACAAGGTGGGGCAAGTGGGCCATGGGCCAGCTAGTTCTCCATCTCAGGTAGATTCTGTCTGAACAGACTGGAAATGCTTTTTCCCATTCCACCCTCCAGTGTTTCTGGGGAAATTGGAAACAAGTGGCTCAAGCCATGGTATGGATTAGCAGCTGCAATTCCAAGCATAGTAAAAGTAGCCTTCTGTGGTGGTTTAAACGAGAATGGACCATAGAAGTTCATATATTTGAATGTTTGGTTGCTAGTTGGTGTAACAATTTTGGTCAGGATTAGTTGTAGCCTTTGTTGGAGGAGGTGTGTGAAGGGGGCGGGGTCAAAATGCCAGGTCCGGTTGTGTGCTCTCTCTGCCTCCAACTTGCGGATAAGATATAAGGAATCAGCTACCACTCCAACACGATGCCTGCTTGTCATGTTCCCCACCATGATGGTCATGGACTCATTCTCTGCAACTGTAAGCAAGCCCCTAATTAAATACTTTCTTTCATAAGTTGCCTTGGTCAACATGTCTCTTTAGTGCAATAGAACAGTAACTAAGAGACCTTCCCTTTACACTATGCTCAAATGCCCTCTGTGTTTTCTCCCTGCATTTGAACATAAGAGTTCCCTCCCTCTCTCGGTCCATCACTGTTACCTTACCACCCTCACTCCTATTTGTGCTTTAGAGCATAGGTCAGATTCTGCCTCTTCCAGGAAGCTTTCCCTGATTCCTCTAACAGTTCTTGTGCTTCTGTCTCAGAATGCATCTCCCATTTCTTGACTACAGGACTTTGATTTCTACCAGTTCTGAACTCTTCAAACATTCTGGTATATTCTTATCTAGAGTGTATCCATAAGCAATAACATATGTACAAGGCATTCAGTGCCTTTGACGTGGTAGACATATGCTAGGGGCAAATGTTTTCAACATACTGGGACCATTGCTTACAAAATAAAGTGGCTTGTCTCATCATAATCAAAACATACCATAAATCCAATACTGTTGTCAACACCAGAGCTTTGTAAATGTAAAAAGTGATGCTCCGAGAAACTAGTAATTTGGAGAAACAATTCCAAGATTGTGTTGAAAGTGGGATATTCAAAGTGCAATCTCAGGTTCCTCTGACTCCAAACCTCATTTCATGTTGTCATGCTCCTTGATGTAGGTCATGTGAATAGCTTGTCTCATGTTTTTAGATTTCTTTTGATGGTTGAATCTACCAAATGCCAAATATATTTGCCCAATTTCTTGATCAAAGATCTTCAGGTAGTATGGTGTCCAACACAGAATCTCTTCCATAATCAAGGCACTGATTCTTTAAGCTGCCTGGAGCCTCAGCTTCTGGTGAGTTTGATCCTATTAAGAAGACAACTATTCTATTTGCCCAAAGTTATATTCCCACCTTGAGGTCAGTGAACTAAGCGTGAGTCAATGTAAAAACACAAAACTGAGGTCCTGTGCTTAAACTCAGGAAAATTCTCCAGGCCATTTCTTTTCTAGGGCTCCCATGAAATGGGATGAACCTCAACTGGACCTGCATGACAGTCCAACTTCTTCCTCCGCTTAATCTTGTTTCCCTTACAGGAATTGTTTCTAAGGTCCCCGTCATATGGATTTACTGCATGCAAATCTCTGCCTCCCGGTGAGTTCCTTGGGAAACCTAACCACATGTCAGAGAATAGGCCCTTGACTCAAAATTATTAAATGAATAAAAACTTGCAAAAAACTATTTTGCATAATTAAGGACAGACACATAGGAAAGGGTGGAAGTTCTCCACAGGCACTCTCTGACCCATAATACAGGTCATATAATTAGAAATCTAATTCACTTTGAGATGACTAGTGGATCTTTTGCTTCATTATTCCATGTATTCACTGTGATTTGGTCTGATTTGGAACTTTCCTGAGTTTTCATTCTGCATTAATGCCACTGTAGCATCAGGCAAGCTTTGCAGGTTCATCTTAGAACCAGAAAAGCAGATGCCTACTGTCTTATCATCCCTGTAAATCCAGTTATCCCTTTTAATGTGTTTGTGGTTTTAGTAGCAATTTCTGCTTGAAGAGAAATGAAGATCACTTTCTCAATGGAGTAAGCCTCTGGCATCGAGGATAGGAAAGCTTTAGGTAAGTGTATGTTCCATTTGAATGATTCTCAGATAAAAGCAGCCAAAGACTTGACCAAGCTCAAGTCATGCTGTAGACGTTAGGCTTATATATTTCCCTTCTTTCTCTGGTAATCACCATTTCAAATATCTTACCTCACTTTTACAGTCACGGTGGTATTATATTGAAAATAAGAATGGTATCAAGAGAGGCATTGTTCTAGGAAAGAAAGCACAAAAAGACACGAAAACTTGAGCTCTTCATAAGGACATTTCAGATGGGCCTGAAAATAATACCTGACTGAGCATATGTTGCCTAGAGGGTATAACATTTATGGATGGTAACAAATTTGAGAGATGTGCTGTACAGCACAGTACCTCCAACTCCTATCATGTGCTGTGTACTATGAAAATTGTAGAGAGTATATATTGAGAATTTTTAAATATATATTTTAATTAAAATGCAATTGCACCACTTCTCTCCTCCTCTTTTCTCCCTCCCACCCTTCCCATTACTGTTCTCCGGACCCTCTCATGTCCCCACTACTCAGGTTGAGAATTCTTATTACCCACACAAACCATCGAAGATTCCCCAAGAAATCTATGGAGGTTCTACAAACTTGGATGTCCTTGATTATAGTGATGACATCATGAATGCATGCACCTATGAAGATATCATAGTTTATAAGATATGGACCAGTCATACATCAACAAAGTACCAAAAACACTCTTTCTCTCAATTCTGCAACCTTTCCTCAGATATCACCAAGTACACTGAAAATTCTGAAGTCATAATGTATGTCTCTGAAGAGCCATGCTCAGGAGGTTTCCCTTCTCTGCATTTTAAGGCCTACAATGTTTAAGAGCCTCACTTTCACCCACACAGCAAATACATATTTGAGTCAATTTCAAGTGCACGTCACTCATAGTTTTAAAAATATCCTATAGGCTTCATTGCATTTTTTAATTCATTTTACTATGGATGTTTATGTTGGACTATTTTGTCACTTTATGAAATTAGTTTTAATTTTGTATGTGTCGTGTATACATGTGTGTGTACATGTGTGTGAGTATAGACATGTATGTACGTGTGAAGCCAGAGGAGTACACTGGGAGTCCTCTTCTACCACCTTCCACCTTATTTTCTTGAGGCTCTCTCACTGAATTTGGAGATCACCAGTTTTTGACTAGGATGCTGGCCATCGGTCTTGAGTAATCCTCCTTTTTCTGCTCCATGATTTCAGGCAGACACAGGTATGCATCACTGTTTGTGTGAGCTAGAGGAACGCAAATTTAGTTCCTCATACTTGTACAGCAAACACTCTTACCACTGAGCCACATTTTTACTTTCTTTTAATAAATATTTCCTTATTTTCATTTAAATTTTATATTCTGATAAGAACCTCTAACAAGAGATCCACCTTAAGTGGATCCTTATAAGTAGCATGTTATACATCAAATATCTAGGGCTTATTCCATCTAAAGACTAATTTTGAACTCAATTATTAGTTCATCTTTTTCTTCTTTCATCTCAGGACTTGGTAAACTACCATCTACCATCTCAATATTTTATCCTATGGTTTTGAATATTTCAGACACCTCCATAAACAAACTAATGTAGTCATTGTCACTCTTTAGTTGGCTTATTTTCCATAATATAATGACATCAAGGCTTTTCTATGATGTCACATACAGAATTTCCTGACTTTTATAGCAACATTGTAGGCCATTGGTGCATGTGTGCATGCATGCATATGTATGTGTTTTCATGTGAGTATGTGCATGTTCCACTCATATTCTCTATTCATCTGTCAACAGACACTTTGCCATTTTTACATCTTGGCTTCTGAGAATAATATGAAATGAATATTGAAATATCTCTTCAGTATTTCTGATTTCAGTTCCTTTGAATAAATCTGGGATTGGTGGATCCTGTGGACTTATTTTCAGTTTTCTGAGTAGCTCCCATACTGCTTCCCACTGTGCTGTAATATCTTGAATTTCCACCAACAGTGTTGTAGTTCATTACTAGCAAAAGTTCACAGTGGTTTCAATTTTAATTTCGCTGATAAGGTTGTGAATCTTTTAGATAAAACTTTTGGTGATATATATGTCTTCTTAGAGAAATGTTGTCTGTTCATCTTTAGTTAGCACACCAGTACATTCAGCCTGTACCTCATAACTTTGCACATCTCTAACGGGATGGCATTTGGAAGGCAGATAAAGTTTGATCTACATATCTGTATTGAGTAGTCTTATAAAAAATTAGAAAAAAATTGCAGGATAGTTAGACAGAGACTTAAAATAATTGTACGGCACAGGGCAAGTTAAAGCTCAGCAAAGCTGAAAGTCCAGGAAAGCTGGATACAGATGCTCAAATCAGTGGAATGTTTTCTTCTGTTAGCTTCAGTCTGAGGGTCTGACAGAGAGGGCAGGACTCTCTAACAAGAATGTCTGGGCTTACAAACATTCAGTTTAGCAATTCCAACAGAGGGAATATTTGGTCTTTCCTAATTGCTTTGGAAAAACTCCGAGATTGCAATCGAATAAACTGACTTTGATCATACACCCACCTCCAAGCCAGTCACTACAACATGATTTGTAATATTGACCAGGACTCTCTACTGTATTCATTCCAAGCTAGGCACAATTAAAACCCAGATCCTTCCAAATTGTATTTATGGAGACGAGGAAAGGAAAGATTCCCCCTGCCTGGAAAGATTAATAAAAGCAGAGGGATTTGGGGAGGGCAAACAGGTGGGTGACCTTTTCAGGAAATAATAGATTCTTGTGTGCTGCAGCACACTTTTCTTGGAGCTCTACACATATCCCTGGGCTGTGATTATACCTATGATGCAAACCTAACCTTTAACACTATAGTCTTTTCCCAGAAAACTGCAATGTGTTTACACATACCGTACAGTTCACCAATCACTGCCTGCTTCTAGCATGGGAACTAACTCCTCTAAGTAGGAGATTCAACTTGGATTGTACATTCTAGTGGATACATACCTCAACTCCTTCACCCTCCAAATTTGATAATTCTGACATGTATATGCTAAGAACTTTGGTTATTAGCAGAACTAGGCTCGAGTTATTTGAACTGATAATTTGATTTAAAAATAGAGCCTCTATGGATTTCTTTCCACCCTTTGTGCCAGTTCTTCATCTGTCTTTCCTGTACACTAGAAAAACTTTCTTTTCTTTTCCTTCAGACAGGGTTTCTCTGTGTAGTTTTGGTGCCTGTCCTGGATCTCGCTCTGTAGACCAGGCTAGCCTCAAACTCGCAGGGATCCACCTAGCTCTGCCTCCCCAGTGCTGGGATTAAAGGTGTGCACCACCACCACCTGGCTAGAAAAACTTTCTGAATAGTACTTTGTGCTTAAATTCTTAATTAATAAGCCAGAAACAGAAAGGAAAGAAGAAGGGAGGTATGGAAGGAAAGAAGGAAGGAAAGTAGGTAGATAGGTAGGAAGTAAAGAAGGAAGGATGAAGAGAAGAAAAGAAAAGAAAGAGAAACAGGCCACAAGGCTTTTAGAAGTATTTAATTAAAAATTCAAGAACAATTTTGGAGGAGATTCAGGAATAAGGTGACAGGATTGAAGAATCCACATGTAACCTGGAGGTCTTCTTTATTGCTAAGTCAAATCATCACATTTGAATTGGAAACCTCACCTCTGCAGAAGGGAGAGTTTTAAGCCTCTGCTTGAGATTTTGAAATGTGTAGATGGAGACAATGCGGAGTTCTCTGTAGAAGATATTTTTCTAGCAATTGAAAATGTGACATTCACCTTTTGTTCTAAAGTACTACATTCTTATAAAATGAAGTTCGTTGGTTTCATCCTTCCTCTGCTTGGTTTGGACTCAAGGTTACAGAAGCACATTATCTCCTTGGCCCTGAGTAAATGTCACCACTTACCATCCACCCAGTCAGAGAAAGAGCCTTGACAAGAGAATCCAATAAAGCAGAGCAACACATGGCTGCCATGAAGAAGTAGGTGAGAGGGTGTCATCATCTGAAGTTCTTTGTGTTGGTTTGGATGCATGCCCAGTACACAGAAGTGTAAAGGAAGTGATTTCTCTCAAAATAAACACATCAATCAAGAAAGATAAAGAAAATAACTATTTCATCCTTTGATGTGTGAAAGAAAGCATGTCATGTGGAGTTTATTCCCATGTGGTGTCTTTATTTCCCCTTAGGTTCTTTTCTCCACCTCGCACATAAAAATATTAAAAGCGGACAAAATTTGTCAAGAGAGAATTATGTGCTCTGTACTGTGTAAACTACTTTATTGAAATTATGAAATTGACTCATGCCCAGCAGTGTGATAGGTCCCATGTATGTGGTCAGAATTTTACAGGTAAAAGATCTCTAGTGACCCAAGCATGTAGTCCACAGCAGTACACACAGAATTTTACAAATAATGTGATTCAAGCTAAAAGAGGTTAAAAGGGCTCACTGGCCTTACATCCTGCTAAAAGGCAGGTTCCCTGGCTTCAGTGATGAGCAACAATTATGTTACAAACACATCCAACTCAATGTTTAGAATAATGAACCTCTATATTCCTCACAAGTCTATAGAGCACTTGGGTAGTTTTTTTCTGGTGTCGGCTGAACTCACTAGTGCATACACAGGCAGTCACAGATTGGGTAGATAGCACTGTAAATCTTATTTGAACTCATTCACAAGGTTTAGGATCAACTAACAACTGGCTGACCTATGACGGTCTTAGTTGAGTCAACTAGATGAGCTTTCAAGAATGAAGGACCCTTACAACTCAAACCATAAATTAACTCCAACCCAAAGATAAACTTTTCCAGGTCCCATAGGGGTCAGCATCCAGCTACCAGATATTTACAGGAATGAAAGCTTACCTCTTTGTGGGGCAGCCTGCTGCATTATTTTTCTATTATTAATCAAAAAAATCTTCCTTCCAGTTGTTTCTCATGTTCTCTGGAGCAAACCAGAATAGAAATAATTTATTTTATGAGACAAACATTTTATACCCCAGATCACCCATTAGTATCTTGATTTTTTTATTGTTTCCTTTTTTTTTTTTTTTTTTTGGTTTTTCGAGACAGGGTTTCTCTGTGTAGCTTTGCGCCTTGCCTCGAACTCACAGAGATCCGCCTGGCTCTGCCTCCCGAGTGCTGGGATTAAAGGCGCGCGCCACCACCGCCCAGCCTTATTGTTTTCTTAATCCAATTATTCAAGTGCTCCTTAGATGATATCAATATAAGGATACTTTATTGTTTATATGCCTATTGTCAATGTTCCTCCCATTTCTGGAACCCAAAACCATTTGTGTGCTCTAAAATATGCCTCTCTCATGTAGATGTCCGTGTTCCTTGACCGCCAGTGATCCAGGCATTCTACTTCTGTTAATACAGTCAAATCTATCTTGTCTCTTCTCTTCCCTTTGAAATTGCACTTCCTTATTACTGCGTTAGATTGAGCTTGGTTTCTCATTCACAGTAAATGATTTGGAATATGCCATTCATGTCCATAATAGTCTGTTTGTTTTGGAGACATAAGATAGCTATGTGTCTGCCTTTATCTCTTTATCATTTTCTTGGTAAGTTCAGTCCTATCTTTATAGCATGTGGTAGCAAACAAGGATGTCATTTAGCCTACTTATTCATCATCCCAATGTCCTCTACTGAGACATTTTTCAGGGCTGGGCTCTGTGAAGCAGAATGAGGTATAAACATACATTATCTCCTTCCAACATTGGAGTTTGAAGGTTCTACAAGCTCCTGGATGGAACTGTAGAGTAGAACAGTCTCTTTCAGGTAAACTCTGGCTTCCATGGGCTTTCTCCTATAACCTTTTCTTATATCCCAGAGGCTCTCTAGAACTGAGAAAAAAATCTACAACCCTTTGAAGCCAAGAAACATTTGGCTTCCATGCCATCATTTATTTCCGACTTCCTTGATGAGCAGATGTCTTATTCAAACTTCAGCATCCTTGCTCACAAACTTTAGGTGCTGTGACTTCCAATCCCTAGGTCCTTATTTTTCAGGGGATGCAACTTGACTCTAAGCCTTCTTTGGATTGCCTTGTTCTTTTGGACCAGTAACAATGCAGCACACTCCTCTCTGCCCTAGGTAGCAGTGTGGTGAAAGGAAGTCATAGCTACCTTTATTTCTCTGGTGTTCCTTGCTACATAGTGAATTCTAGCCTCATGTTGAGTCTACACTCTTTCTCCTTGGGGAAGGGGAAGAACATGTGTACAGACCAAGCTTTGTCCAAGGATGCAGGCAGCCAAGTTCTGATGCTTAGATTCCCCTGAATCAGATTAGACTCAAGCTTATAAGAAAACGTTCAACACCAACAGGCAAGACAGAATTCAAATAGGCCTATAGTGTCCACGATGCCTCCAGGGTTGGTTCCTAAATTCTTTGCCAGCACTCTAATGGCCCTAGGAACCATGTCTGAATGGCCCTGTATCAGACCCAGCAATCTCACTAATCTACAATCAGCACTGTGAACAAACAACTACCTCCTCTTCGATAGATGTTATACAGCCTCCTTTTGTTGAATTTTGTTTTCCCTCTGTTGGTTTTCAGCACATCAAAACCATGCACTTTTATACCATTGTCTCAGTATATGTTTAAAAACTATGTGTTCTAGAACTAAGAACTCACACATTCAGCTCCCTGTCATCAAACTGGCTATCTTCTTAAATAAAGACGATGGCCATTGATTATATTTTTGAGAGGCATAAGGGTGAGTAAAAAAGGAATTCAGAAATCAGTACTTCCAGATGAGCCAGGGTTGGTGAATCTCTTTCAATACATTTATTGACAGTTCAAGGTCTGAGACCTAATAGGAGCATTTGCACACAAAGAAAATTTCCAGATAAAGATAATATGGGAGCCAAATGCTCCCTGACTCCACAGGGCAACATCATCTTCTTCCTTTATCCTTGATAATCTCTTGGGACATCAAAAAAAGGTATAGGGAAAAATATTTGCCTGAATTTATTTGACTCCTATAATGTTACATATGAAATGCATACCTAGTATAATATACAATCATTATATACAAAAAAATTAAATTTCTGTAATAAAGATTACTGAAACCTCAATTTCTATTAAACTTCTTGAGACAGTCTGCATGCCAAGTGACAAAAAAGGCAAGAGGTATCACAATGACCTGACGAGACATGAGTAGAAAGGCTTAGTAGTACTGCTTCATTTTCTCTTCTCTCTATCATCAAAAAAATCTTATAAAAAAAGATGGTTTTCCATGCTTCAATTCAGTGAGCAGAAAGGAGGGGAGGTAACGGTAGTAAAAGAGAGGGGAGAAGAGAGGAGAAGATAAAACAGAAAAAGAAAAAGTAAGACCCACAGCAGACTGATGTAGGGTTAAGCCCCGAATGTTAAGTGCTAAAATGAGATTTTTTTTGGGGGGGGGGTGGTCATAAATCTCTTTCCACATTAAAATCAGAGGATGTAATATAGTGTACTGAGATACAGGAGAGAACACAGAGTCAATAGTAGAACACCATGTCATCTCACTGGACTGAACGAGGATCTGAGAGCAGCCCAGATGGAGTCAATGCGCAAATCAGAGAAAGTAAAACAGCATCTTGTATTTTGAACGACATCTTTGCTCTCGTGCTGTGTGTATTTCCATCTATAGAGTAAAAAATTACCCTGTGGATTGATTCATCTGATAACTGCAGATAGTATGTGATGTACACTTTTTCATACAGTGAGAATGCAGTTGGAATCGAACAGATAAATATCACAGCCCCAATGGCATTTTCTTTATTTCTTCCTTCCTTCCTTCCTTCCTTCCTTCCTTCCTTCCTTCCTTCCTTCCTTCCTTCCTTCCTTCCTTCCTTCCTTTCTTTCTTTCTTTCTTTCTTTCTTTCTTTCTTTCTTTCTTTCTTTCTTTCTTTCTGGTTTTTCAAGACAAGGTTTCTCTGTGTAGCTTTGTACCTTTCCTGGAACTCACTCTGTAGACCAGGCTGGCCTTGAACTCACAGAGATCCGCCTGGCTCTGCCTCCTGAGTGCTGGGATTAAAGGCATGAGCCACCACTGCCCAGCAGCGTTTTCTTAAAGATGGAAGAAAAACCTAGTGTATTGATAAAGATATATCCTATGGAAATGATTAAAAATGATACCCTGCCCCATTTTGTGCTGCTATGACAGAGTTAATCAGTAATATATAAAGAGGAGGGGGTTTAAGTATGACAGTTCTGAAGGCTGGAAGTCTAAGAACAAGGAAGTTCTGGGGAATGATTTCAGATTGCATCAACCTAATACAGAAGGTTGGGGGCCAAGAGAGCATAAATGAGCAAAAAATGGTGAAATCATGTTTATAATAAGCTGGATGATTGATTTACTGGATTATTGATTTACTCCTGGGACAATGACATTAGTCCATTGAACTGTACATTTATGGTCACCTCACTTCACATAGGTCTCACTTTTCAACACTGGTACATTGGGGATTGCGTTTCAGGAACTCATTTAAGCCATGTAGCAGCAGGTAAAAGAGACAAAGACTCCTCTTGGGATGGAGTTTACAAAATAAAATAAAGGATGGAAAGCATCTCTGGCTAGTGACATTTTGACAGTGACCTGGAGAAAGTGAGTGACATCTGATGGAAGAATGTTCTAAGCAGAAGAATCATGACGTAAGAATCTCTTGAGACAGGAGTTTCTGACTGTAAGAAAACCAAAGGTGGGATCTGCAAGTACAGGATATAGAAAGAAACCCCCCCAAAAAATGCTGGTGGCTTAGGCCACAGTGTCAATGATAGGGATGGAGTCCTGGAGAAAAATAGTTCCTGGACATATTGTGCCGATAAAACCAACAGAATTTTCCAATGAATTAGTTGTCGAATATAAATAAAGGGCATGCTGGTAGACTTTGAACTAACTATCAAAGAAGTGAAGTTATTTTTTTATTAAGGTGGAAAAGTCTGGGACAAAGGATTCTAAACATTCAGTAGGAAGTGTTAAATTAATGCTGCATATAACCTTGTGATATTTGTAAGGGAGGCACAGACTTGGTATGTAAATTTGTGAGTCATCAGTTCTAGTCCCGACTCCTATAGCATGCCAACATCTAGTGTTCAGAGAGTTGAGAAGCAACTGAGATAGAGTACAGGGATGGTACCCTGGAAGAAAAGAGAACATCTTTCCATGCAGAGGGGGTTGCCATGTGGTCAATTAAAACATGGAACAACATTTACGAGATGTAGTCCTTTGGAGACACATTGGCAAGACATTTTATGAAGAGTGGAGTGGGTTCCAGAAAGAAAAGAAGGCAGATATGATGACAAGAAGTGTAAGCACGTCCTTGGAAAAGTTGGGATAAACAAGGAATCGGGAGAAGGTGGTGGTAGCAGGAAAGAAAATTGGCGTTGAAGCAGGGGGTTTGAGGATGAGAAAAATCACACACCCACTTCATTTGCTAATACAAACATTTGTGTTAGAGATAAAGGCTTGCTTGCTGGTGCAACATCTTTGAGTGGGCAAGAGGGTTGGGCTCTGGAGCAAATGTGTAGAGGTTGGCCTTGGCCCTAGACATGGAATTTTTATTAATACTAACCGGGAGAAAGTTGAGTATATGGAACAGATACGTGTAAGGTAGAAGTGGCACAGGAAATATCAGAAAATTGTGTTCTGTATTCTCTCTTTTTCTTTTCAGTCAAAATGGTGGAATGATAAAATGATATTTTAGGTCACTGTGAAGTCAAAATTTTTAAATCAAGTTACAAGAATAAGTTGGGAAGATACCATGGTGGTGAAAGACCATGCTGCACGCAACAGATAAACAATTGTTTTAATGCAAAGGTTTGGAAAGGAAAAAGGACAAACGAGTGAGGAGACCAGGCTACTGGAAGAACTGGACTCCTTGAGAGTGGGTACTTATCAGTTTTTGGTCAAATTGACACAGCTAGAGTCATTTGGAATAGTTAAGAATTCTATAAGTTAAGATTCTTAGTTAAGAATTTCCCCCCCACCCCCCCCCACACACCAGAGTTGCCTGTGGGGCTTCTAATTGATTAATGATTAATGTGGGAGGGCCATGCCCATTGGGGGTGGTGCTCCCCGCTGGAAAGGTGGTTCTAGATAATATAAGAAATCAGACTTAGCAAGCCACAGAGAACAAGCCACTAAGGAGCATTCCTTCCTGGCTTCTGCTTCAGATCCTGACTCCTGGTTCTAGCCTTGAGCTCCTGTCCTGAATTCCTTCAGTTTTGGAGTGTGACTTAAGAGCTGTTAAATGAAATAAACCCTTTGCTCCCCAAGGTGCTTTTAGTCATGATGTTTTATCTCAGCAATAGAAATCCTAACTAAGATAGAGTGAAATCACCACTTTATGATATGAATAGTAGTTATAAATAAAAGAATAATGCAAGAACTAAAAAATAAAAATAAGAGTGGGGTACAAATTATAAGCTGGTGGATGCCTGAAATAAGGAGGAATAATTGAGGATACATATTAATGATATAAACTTCAAAGTCGACTTTGATTAAGGGAAGAGGGAGAATAGTCTGGACCCTATAATGATGAGACAGGGGGAACTTATCCCATCTCCATAGTAATGGTAGAGGGAGGGAAAGAAAGTGTAAATTAAAAGGCTTTCATGGGGAAACAGAGTCCCTTGTTTTGGGTTAGAGCAAAAAGATGTGAAGGAATTTGTAAAAGATGAGTAGATAGTAGAGAAATTTCTGCCAAGATTTGTCTGAATGGCACAAAATTCAAAGGGAGAGTTTAATATATATATTGGGGAAGTAGGGAGGTAGAGTACATGGTCTCTGAAGCCCTAGGGCTTCCCCGCCCTTCTTCAATAGTTTGCTTTCCCCAAAGGAACTCTTTCTGTGTCTCTATCTTGAAGCCTGTGGTTTTTCCATTATTCTATACCATCTATGGTGATTTGAATGACAGTGTCCCCCACAGACTAGGACAGTGGTTCTCAACCTTCCTAATGCTCTGACCCTTTAATATAGTTCCTCATGTTGTGGGGTGTTCTCTAATCATGAAATTATTTTTCTTGCTACTTCACGATTGTAATTTTGCTACTGTCATGAGTCATAATATAAATATCTGTTTTCTGAAGGTCTTAACTACCACTATGAAGAGTCACTCAACCTCTGCAGGGGTCACAACCCACGTGTTGAGAACAACTCTACTAGGGTATCTAGACACTAAGTTCACAGTTGTGGGGGTGCTGTTGGGGGAGGTTTAGATGGAGGAAGTATGTCACCGGGGGGTGGGCCTTGAGATTATATACCTATACTCTATTTCCAGTTCACTTTCTTTATTTCATGATAGTACTTGAGGATGTAAGCTCTTAGCTTCCTGCTCTGGCTACCATGCCTCCCTGCCATGATGGACTCTTATCCTCTGGATCTGGAATGCAAATAAGTTCTTTTTGTTTTGTAAGTTCTTTTGGAACTGTTGTTTTATCACATGGACAGAGAAGTAACTACTACACTATTCATCCAGGAGAAGCTTGATCATTTTAATATGAAATACTTAAAAGTAGAGAGAAGATCTGGGACACAATCATGAGCAAGATGACTAAAGAAAAGAGTGGATATGGACAAAAGACCTAACAAGAATCTGAGAAATGGGGGAAATAGGAATGTTTCCTTAATAATGAGAAATGTTTGCCTACGTGTCTTCGTTACTATTCTATTGCTGTGAAGAGACACCATGACCAATTTATAAAATAAAACATTTAATGGGAGGATTGCTTACTGTTTCAGAGGGCAAGTCCAGGACCTACATAGCAGCAGGCAGGCAAGCATGGCATTGGATCAGTATCTGAGAACTTGCATCTGATGCACAAACAAGAGAAAGAGAGAGCCAACTGGGAACTGCATGACCCTTTGAAACCTCAAGTCCCACCCCTAGTAACATATGTCCTCTGACAAGGTGACACTTCCTAATACTTCCTAAACACTCCCACCAAATGCAAACCAAACATTCAAATATAAGAGCCAATGGGGGCCAATTGCATTCAAACCACCACACCGGATCAAGGGGGACTATCTTACATCCCTGAGGCTGCTGAAAGTAAGCTGAAAAGAGCATGTGTTCTCCCAAAGGAAGGGAAGAAGCCAGGGTGTGAGATGAAGGTTTGTGTAGAATCAGTTCCTTTTGAGAGAACAGGGAATTTATCTGCTTCATGTCTTGTCCAGCTTCCAGACTGGTTGGCTAGCCTAGGCTCATAAAGGCTTCATCCAAATTTCTACTTCAGTCTTCACATGATATTCATCCTCATCTCTCTGTGTCAAAAAACTCTCACTCCTTATGAGGGCATTAGTCACCAAATTGACCACTCAACTTGTTACAGTATGACTACACACTAACTTGATTCTATCTGCAAGACCCTTTTTGACAAAGGTTCTAGGTGGACATTAATTTGGGGGAGATACTATTCAAACCATCAAAGGGTCAAAAAGATAAAATTATAGCAAAACCACTTTTTTAGCCACGTTGAAACACATAGTATCTACATAGTTTAGATCCTCCTTAATTGGAGCTTTTCAAAAAAGTGACATTTTCATTTTGTCGGGGACATTTCTTATTATGTAGTATAACTGTTCAGTCATGTTTTCTGCCAGATTATCACATTTTTTCTAGGTCAGTGGTTACCAAACTTGTTAAAACAGATGCTTCCAACCCAGCATCTCTGATTCAGTATCTGGAGGGTGTGGCCCCACAATTACATTTTAAACAAGTTCCTAGGTAATGTTGGTGTTGACACTCCTGGTCTCAGACCACACTTGCAGAAACCTCCTAGTCTCCCAGAAACTGACTTTCTCCAACTCCAACTGAAGGAAAAGAGATTGTAGACAAGACATTGATTTCTGTTTCCTGACTATGGTTAATGGCTGGGTGTGCAAAAAAGAACCCATGATATACAGTTGCTTTTGCTGGGGTTGTTATGATATATGCTAATTCCTGTTCTGTGTATCCCACTATAATGTCAAGTGTGTCATCCCAAACCCTGTGTATCGAAACTTTTGATTCGGTGATAAATAGTATATAATTATTCCATTTAACCCAGGAAAGCAGAAATTCTATTGTGTTGATATCTTATAAAACACCATCAGCAACTGATGATAGGTGATTTGTGGCAAATTCCAGCCCTTTTATTCAAGGGCCAGCACAGTCTGTTCCACTCAGCAGAGGTAGATTTTGAACCCCACTTTCCATTAAAACTCTCTGGTTGGTGCTCTGTGGAAGCTGGTTTAGAGCTGACACAGCACATGGGTTTGTTCTCATTTCTCTTTTTCTACCAGCTGCAAGCTTCAATGTTGATGTTGCTTTCTCTTGTTCTCCTCCCATCACAGCAAAATGCCGATCAATCAAGTTCATCATAGTTCTTTGTTCTACGTTCCCTCTCTGTCCAAATGCAAGTTTTGTACATGCTAATGCATGCTTCCCAACATGAAATCGTTTATGTTCATTGGTCTGTGACTCTTCCTTCTAAGGAACTGGGCAAGGTAAATTCAGTGCCTGCTCTCTTCTGTGTTGTTGGTCTCTACCTCTAACACTTCCTGTGTTCAACATTACGTATCTTGCAAACTGTCTGCTGAGATTTGAATCTGTGCACCCTGTCTTCAAACCTACACTTCAATAGCCTGCTCAGCCCCCACTTACCACCCTGGGCAGCTTTTTCTTTTACATCAGTCACTTGCTGACCTCTTCAAAGTGACACCAAAGTTGTTCAGCCAACTAAATCACAGGTTTGTTATTTTCTGTCTGTCCCAGGAAGAGATGTTTTTATCTTATCTCCCACATCCATCCTGCTCACTCATACTCACTCACAGACTATAAGGTTGTCTTCTGACCTCAAAGTATGCCTTGTGGCTGGTCACACACTCACTCACACACACACACACACACACACACACACACACACAATTAATAAATAAGTAAATAAATAAATAAATCCTAAATTAATACACAAAAGTGTGAAAAACATAATACTCCAACCCAACTAACCCTGGAGATAGCTTTCCATTTCTTCCCTTGGTGTGCAATCTTGAGTGGCTCACCAACTGTTGAAGCCCCACTGTGATCTAAAAATGATCACAATACTGAGCTTTCGTGGTTACTTTATTAGTTGAAAGTATATGTAGGACCACACGCTGTTCCTCAGAGCTGTCATTACTGGTGTCATGCTATTGTCCCACCTACCACCCCAATCCACTCCTTCCTGCATGAATATTCTGAAATGCTTGCCTTTGTCTTTCCTCATAGAAAACACCGCAGCCAGATCTTCTACGATTTGTATTATATGTTATGGTACACATATACGGCAAATATGCTGCTGAAGCCTTCTTCCTGCCCGTAGCCTTCTTTCAAATAATAAGTGACTCTTTAAAGAGATAATAACCAGAGTTTTTTATTTGGATTTGTTTTAAAAAAATGTTTATAAGGTATTTACTACATATAAGCATGCCTACCTAGGATGACACTTGCATATTCCTAGGTACTATAGATCCAGGTATTTCTTTCTTCCTCCTCTGCTTCATAACCTCTAGGGGGTCCCCCTCCCTCTTAATCACAGGAGGCAGGGGAGGTGCTCCCAAACAGTCAATGTTGTGGGATGTTCTGTATGACAAATATGTTAATAAAGCACTGATTGGCCAGTAGCCAGACAGGAAGTATAGGCGGGACTAACAGAGAGGAGAATTGAGGGAACGGAAGGTAGAGGGAGAGACTGCCTGGAGCCGCGGCCAGGACAAGGAAGATGTAAAGTACCGGTAAGCCACGAGCCACGTGGCAAAGTAGAGATTAATAGAAATGGGCTAAATATAAGAGTAAGAGCTAGACAATGATAGGCCTGAGCTAATGGCCAAGCAGTTTAAATAATGTAAGGGTCTGTGTGTTTATTTTATACATGGGTTGTGGAACTGCGGGGCTTGGTGGGACCTCTCCAGCAACAAGTCAAAGCACTGTGTTACATTTTGTTTGTTTGTTTGTTTTTGTCTTTCTTCACCAGAGCAGGAGCTCACTGAGGACAGGACCTAGACTCTACACACTGTGTCCCTACAGGGATCTAGCATAGTCCTTGGTATACAATTAGCTCTCAATTGTTACTTAATTCAAGTTCACTGAGATTCTACTTTGTGTTATAAACTTTCAGATGCTGTTTTATTTAATCCAGTGTCTTCAGATATTGTTTTGTGAATTACTGTAAAAATAAAAAACGTAAAAAACAACAGTGGGCACACAGGTGACTGAAGCACTGCGCACTGAGTTCATCTTAAGGATGAGGCTTCTGGAGGTGGGAGCAACTCTCCTAATGAAGATGTCTAGGCCTGGAAGGAAGGCTGTGAGGGTGACTACAAGTTGTTAAGAAGCAGCTTAGGAAAGGTTCAGGTTTTCTCTTTGCTGTGATCTCTCTTGCTTCTATTCATGAACTTCAGCTCCTCTGAGGTAAGAAGAAAACTTGAATCTAGGGTTTAGAAGAGTAGGGTGTGAGTAAACTTCTTGGGATTATCAACCTCACATGATAGTGATTGGCAACAAGTCAAGGTATCTTGCCAGAAAGTTTCTTTTCATTTGCATGGCTTTCCAGTAAGGTATAAACAAATAATTGGGGCTTATCACTTCCAGACATCGACCTTTTCTTCCAATCAGCCTCTGGAACATTACCATTGTGAAGCTCAGCTTCTGTTTCCTCTATCCCAACTGGGAAGTTTTTGCTGTGATGCTCCAAATAAGATCGTACAAATAAGATAGTCCTTGACCAGAATTACCCAGCTCCCAGACAGCCTTGTGTTGTTATCCTTCAAGATGGTTCCTTCTGGTTGTTTACATTTCTAGTCTTCAACAGTTCTCCGATACTATAGGATGGGAAAACATTTGTTTTTCTGTATCTATTGCTGTTGCTGAGGCATGAGGGTCCAGTGACCAGGCTCTGGTTATGATACACACAGGCTAGCACATTCAAAAAATGCCTCACTATAACACACTAGCCAGTGTTGGTTAAATTGTCAGGAAATAAAGATCAATTAGTATTTTCAGACTGGAAAAAAAAAAGTTACCTGAGACAATAGATTGAATCAAATGTTAATCAGTGGTATTCATTAAATAGGTTCTGGGGAAATTAAAACAAAACAAAACAGGAAAGGGGATAAGATGCCTTCTTTCCAGTCTGTGAATGTTCATGGGATGATGAGACACTGGGCCAGCCCAGTCATCAACCTGGAGAAGGACAAAGGGACCCTGGAAAGGACAGCTCTTGTGTATCTGTGGCCTCTGCCTCTGTGCGTTCAATCAACACCTCTGATCAAAATTGCTTTTATAAAGATCTATTGTGAACATGTACATACTTTTTCTTGAAATTGTTTTCAACAATATAGTACAATAGCTATTTACATAGCAATTACATTGCCTTAGGTATGAGACTTGATTTAAAGATCATTTAAATTTAACAGGAGGATTTACATATGTTGAATGTAAATAGTATGGATATTATTTACAGGCCTCAAGCACTTACAGATTTGGAAGGGTGTGTGGGTGCATGTGTGTGTGTGTGTGTGTGTGTGTGTGTGTGTGTATACATGCACATGTGCAGGTACACATGTGTGAAGGTGTGTGTTGTTATGGAGGCTAGAAATCTACTTTGGATTTAATCCTTGGATACCCTTGTGAAACCAAAATGGGAAAAAGATACCCTGCAGGTTAAGAACTCTATTTTCAGTTAAGAATAAGTTCCGGTTTCTCCTGTGTTTGTTTGACACATCTGTACTTGATATGCCTGATTACATGTACACGGGAGGCACATGAGCAGAAAATACATCAGGATGTATGCTTGTCCCCAATTGGGCCTGATGGAAAATGCGATGAATTATGGGGTTTGCTTTTTTAAGTCCCTTCAAAATGTGACTCGTGGACATTTTCTAGGAACCCAGAGATGGACCTCACCAGAGTTCATCCTGGTCAATATTTCATTAAAGTGTGCTTGTGCTTCAATTTTGGCTTTAAACTGTGGTGGTGGCCTTATTCTTGACTGATGGGATTAACCCCTTAAGTTTGGCTTTTAGACAAAAAAAACCCATTAGGCTAGGTTAGCTGACCAGTGAGCTCCAGGGATTGCTCTCTCTCTGCTTGACCAGCTCTTGGGTCACAGGTACATGCAACCACACTCAACTTTTTCTGTGGCTTCTGTGAATTGAACTCAAACCCTCATGTTGGCACAGCAAGTATTTTATGAACTGAGTCATCTCCTCTCTCTTCATTCATCTGATGTTGCTATTCATTGGGTTTACCTTGGAATCTACTCCCTAAAGACATCAAGAGAGAACTGTACTTACATTCAGTCTTTTTTAAAAAGAGAACGTTTTTTGTGGCTTTCGCTCAAGAACATTTCAGTGTTCTGTAAGAGGTGACCCCAAAACTACTAATGACCATTTTCCTAGTCCTAGATTGTCCCATTTTTCTTTCTTTCTTTTTTTTTTTTTTTTGCTTATTAAACATACACAAATTACTATTGGAAATGTCTGATCAACAGACAGAATCCAACAGTAATTGTAGCGAGAAGTAAGTTAATATTGAGGTTAATTTATAAAGTGTTAATATAGATTAAGGTGTCATTTTTTTTCTGGCTCTTTAAAATACTGAGAACATCCCAAGCCATTGCCTTGTCAAAGCCTAATGTTGCTTTCACTTCAGTTCCTCCAGGTGTAGAGTGTATGAAACCAGACAGACTGGACATTTGCTGAGGCGTTTAAGCTAGCTCTGAGGTTCTTAGAGAATACTTAGTTTTAACATCACACACTTGAATTGTTTTCATTGCTGTACGTTGTTTTGGAGTGGATTTCAAGAGCTAGTAGAAATGAGCTAGCCATGAAATTACCATTGCCTCTTACCAGCAATAAGTCCTTTTCTTGGTGTTAAACACCACACAACAGTTTATGATACTACAAAGCTCCTGCTACAAACTGTTCCCTTAGCCAGAGAGTATTTTTAAATCAAAATTATTAAAATGTTAAAAACATGTAGAATGGGTTATATATTCAGACAGACAAGTTTGCTTTTACTAATAACAGTTTCAAAATCCACTCTTACCCTCTTCATTGCAAAAGAAACTACCTTCTAACAGCCGAACATGGATACCTGGATTGAGCCATGCCTGAATCCATCATGCTTTTAATTGGCAATTGCATGAATGTTATTTTCCCAAGAATTTGTGTGATGTTGTCTTCTCCCACTTACCTATATGATTTCATAGGATGTTAATATGGTGCCAATTACAGATGAGGATGGTTGACTAAATAAAATGGTAGCTGAAAATTTCTAATCTAAATAGATTCTCAATAATGGACAAATTATTTTGGATGATAATTCTTAATTTAATTTCCCATGCTTTATATAGTTTAAACGAAATGAAATAAATAGCTTAAATTTTTACATTTTAAGATTACTTCTGGATTTTCAAAATCCTTACAGAGACTGTATTTTATTTTGTCTATACTTACTTTTCTACCATTTACAGTTATTACCCAGTCCATTGAAAATGTAGCCAAAGAGGATGAATGATGAATTTTGCAATACATCACACACAGAAAGACACAGACACAGACACACACAGAGACACACACACACACACACAGAAAGAGAGAGAGAGAGAGAGAGAGAGAGAGAGAGAGAGAGAGAGAATTTCATCACAACTCCAAATAGGCAACTACCTATCAAAATATGTTTGTTGAGCGCTTAGGGCTATGAGGCTATACTGTTGAATGAGAGAGACAAGATCATTGGCTCAAAGTTATAAAAATATGCAGACAAAGAAGTCAGCTTAATTTCACAAGGACTAGAGAGGATAGCAGACAGTCAAAGGCCATTTAGACCATCTCCAAATCAACATAATCAAATAGCATGTGATTAGGAGGATATGAGTTTTAGGTAAGATGTCTTAAACACACTGCTAAGCCTCTCCTAGACTTGGGACATGCAACTTAGTTTTTTCCCCTGTAGCTTCTCTGTCAAGATTCATGGGAAGATTCAGGGACATAAGGAAGGCAACTTGTAGCAGGAATCTTAAAAAGTTCTTATTAATAAAAGCAAACCTGAGGCCA
>CABHPH010150066.1:0-22637 GCA_902168325.1 Peromyscus nudipes
CAATAAAAACCCTAACTAAGACAACACCCAAGCACATACTACTGCGCACGTGACTGTCCCTGTATAAACTCTGAGGCAATGAAAGTCAATTCTAGTCTTTTCATTTATAAGTGAATTTATTAAGCACAAATTGTCTCTGGGCAGGCGCTGTATCAGAACAAGAGAAATAACACAATGATGCAGATAAGACACAATTTCTCCTCTCTAGGAGTTCGCAGTTATTGGGTGGGAAGCACAGACTTGGGTAGATGTGTTATAGGTTCATGGGTACTCTGATGGGTGGATCTGTGAGCAAGTTACAAGACATGATGGCCAGCCCTCTCGTGGATGAGAACAAGAGGGTAATGATGGAGTATCATTTAGGAAGCTGCATCAACAAAATGCCATCATTCTGTTCTGGAGGCTAGAAATCCCAAACCAAGGTTCTGATAGGGTTGGATCTCTGGGGAGATGTCTTTCTAACTAGGAGAGGTCTACCTCTCTCATGAGGGAAGAGGAGAGAGGAGAAACGTGATGGAACCCATGAACACATTTTCTGATGTCTTTTCTATAAATGTCCCAATCGTGTCAGATCAGAGTCCCACTATCTAAAAATTTTGTACATTAATCAGTTTATCTATTTTATTTATTTATTTTGGTGGTGAGGTGGTATGGGGGGGAGGGGATGCTCCACACTGTATATGAAAATGTCAGAGGACAGCTTGTGGGGTTTAGTTCTCTCCTTCCACCCTGTGACTTTCAGAAATCAAACTCAAGCTGTCAGGCTTGGTAACAAGCAACTTTTCTCACTGAGCTGTCTCAGTGTCCCCAAAGCTCTTCTCTTATTATTTATTTTAACCTTCATTACTTCCTTAGAGCTTCCTCCTGTTGGGAAATATTATTTTAATGTGTGTTACTTTTGTTTATGCTGCATTTGTTTAACTCTGTGAAGCTGTGTTTCTTTGCCTGTCCAAAACACTTGATGGTCTAGTAAGGAGCTGAATGGTCAATAGCAAGGCAGGAGAAAGGATAGGAGGGGCTGGAAAGCAGAAAGAATTAATAGAAGACAAGATCTGGGAGAGGAGAGATCTAGGAGCGAGAGAAGGAGGGGACATCAGGAGCCAGCCACCCAGCTACACAACCAGCAACGGAGTAAGAAAGAAAGGTATACAGAAATAGAGAAAGGTAAAAGCCCAGAGCAAAAGACAGACAGATTAATAAAGTTAAGAAAAGGTAGCAAGAAACAAGCAAGCTAAGGTCGGGCATTCATAATTAAGAATAAGCCTCTGTGTGTGATTTATTTGGGAGCAGGGTAGTGGGCCCCTCAAAGAGCAAAAATAACCAACAACATCCTCCTTTTCCAAAACCAGCCATATTTGGGGTCAGTGCTCCAGCTGAGCATATTTTAAAGTGATACAGAAATTCATGTAGAACAGAAGGCTTCACGGAGTAACAGTGGAAATGAACCCTGAAGAGTTACCCAGTGATGGGACATGGGGAGGCGTGCTTGCTGCCAGAAAGGAACCCACAGGAAGGAATGGGATGGCATGCCTTTATGCAATGGGAGACTACAGCCCATTTGGCGGAGCTGGGATGGAAAGAGGAAACACGAGTATTGTATATCAAGGGGCTCAGGCCTGCTGTACAGTTGGTCTGGGGTCACTAACTAAACTTGAAAGAAGGAACAATGTGTCTAGCCTCCCCGGAGAACCAGGTGAGGTGGGACAGCAGAGGCGAGAGCCAGAATGTCCCAAGTAAGGGAGAACTACAGAGGAAAGAGAGAGGGGTGGTCTGGGCTTGCTTGTTGATTGCTGCATGTGGGGTGGAGTAGTGTATTGAGCTGGTTTCTGGTTCTGGCTTGATTGATTTGTTCTGGTGGAAGATACAGGTGGAAGAACAGACACTGAGAGGCAGGTAATGGGGACAGTTTTAGATATTTTGAATGTGACCATTCATTTCTTTGTGTTCAAGAGAGAGAGGTCAGGAACGGAGAGGAGATACTGAGATTGTTCACTCTCTCAGTGTGGACACACGTGGGTGGTTTCTGGGAGGTAACATGGCAGTGAAGGAATGGGGAGTTGAGATGCTTGGGGAGGAGAAGGGCCAGGAAGGACCCAGACTGAGCCGAATGCTAGAAGAGAAGAGAAGAAGCAGTGGTGTGGAGGGAAGGTCTTCTGTGGAGCTCCAGGGCAGACCCAGAAGGGGGTCCTGGCCCTGGGATGCCATCTGTGAGTTTGGGAGGAAGCTTTTCTGGAGCAAGAGGTAAAATCTGAAGCTTGAGAATGAACATGTGAAGCATATATTACACAGAGTGAGAGTGAACTGTGGGAACCCAGGTCAAGCTCAACTTTAAAAGTCATGGGCAACATTGATTCCTTTGTCTCTGAGAGATTTTTAGATATGGGAGAATTTTTGTGTAGAAACCGAAGAGAGAACTAAGTACTGAAGTCTTTGTTTGTGTGTGTTTGGGTATACTTGCCCAAGCCTAAGTGTGGAGGTCAGAGGTCAATGTTGGGTGTCATTCCTCAGGAGCTATCCATCTCCACCATTTTGTTTTCTGAGTCAAGGTCTCTCACTGGGACCTGAGGTAACAGTTAGGCTAGGCTTGATGGCCAGCAAGCCATGAGGAGCTTCCTGTCTTTGCCTCCTCAGTGCTGGGATAAGTTTGTCCCACCATACTCGGCTTTTGACATGGGTGCTGGGGATTGAACTCAGGCCCTCAATACTTTGTCCACTGAACTCTCAAACACGGTACACACACAAACATGCATCCAAAAAGCACAGAGCCCACGTGGTTGAGAAAAGAATAAGGGTAGATTAATGTATCTGGGTAGAGTAGTTGAAAACTAAATGAGCAGGTTTTAGGGGCCCTTGTATGATTTGCAAAGGCTTTGGGGAAGGAAAGGAAACAAATTGAGTTAGCCTTGTGAACATTGAATTAATCAGCTCAAACCTACACAATGCAGTTCTTGAAGCAAATGCATTTTAAATTGGAGTTTAATTTTTTTAAAACTCCACAAGTCTAAATACTTAGTCCTAGAGATGGATGAAGTTAAATAGTTCTTTTAAGAACAGCACTGCATGGAAAATAACTAGGTTTGCCTTGCTAAGTTTAGCATATAAAACTCTTTCCTGAATGGCGTCTTTGTCAGCCCCAGGCTGGGGGAGTTCAATTCCCTTTTATTTGGTGAATTCCTTAATTGGATTTTGTTTGCCGATCTTACTTTCTCACATTGTAAGATTTTAATAAATCATTATAATCATTCCCTTCTGTCTTGCAAAAATAACCTTTCTGACAGTTCCCGAATGACTTCCCCCCTCCTGTGTTTGCATCTTGGGATTATTAGTGTAGCTTACAAATGAATCAGAAAAGGCCTGTGTAGCCAAGGGTTTATTTCTATCATTTCCCAGGCGTGAACTCAGAGCGTGCAAAACCAGGAACCTGCGAGGTCACGCTTGGCTGGGAGGGCACAGCAGGTCTTGGCACATTATCTCCTGCCTGGATTATTGATGAGATGTGTGGTGTGGCCGCAGGGAGGAGGGAGATCTCCTAGCTGCTTGGTTATTAAAGCCTCGGCAGGAAGCAGGTTTATTGGTGATCTATGAGCACAGTGTCGGCTGCATTCTCAACTCAGATTCTTCTGTGTCAGCTGTTGTTGATGACTGGCTGAGGTAGGACTGTTTATTTTGTGTAAGTGATGTGCTTGGTGAAGGCCTGGCTCAAAACACACCTCCCTCCAAAGAGCCTGCCGTGGCTGGCCTTCTCGTGATAGGTTCAAGGGCTCATTCATTCTTTGGAAAGTGAATGATAGACACATACCTTTTCTTTTACTTCTTCAGTGTTCCCCAGTGGCTGCTGTTATTAGGTGCTTCTCACATTGCTGGGACAAAGTGCTTGGCAGTGTCTTTAAGGAAGCGGCATGTAGGTTGGCTCGTACTGCAGGGGTTCCAGGCTATGCTCCTTGGCTTGTTGATCCTGGACCAGTCGCGGGGCATAAGAGGAGGAGGGCATTTATTTCCTGGTGATAGGAAGCAGGGACAAAGAGAAAGGAACTCAGACCAAATATCACCTTTGAGGCACATCCCCAGTCACCTACATCTTCCAGCTAGTCGCCACCATCTACGGATTCTGTCTGTCAGTAAACATCACATGAGCCTGTGGGGGGGACACTCCGTTCTACAGCTGTGTCCCCTGTAGACACACCATGGAACAACGGTGTGGTACAGTCCTCATTGTTGGCTGTATCCTTGCCTCAGTCTCTGTCTTCCTTATCCCTAATCTTCCAGGCTGTATTTGATGTGGGGACAGTAGGCAGCGGCCTTCTCTCAACCTGCATACGTTTCACAGATCCCTTCTTGTGTGGGGGCCTTCTGAGGAAGTGGCGGTTGTGAGGGGTCGGCACATACAAGTCTCCTCAGAGTGGGCTTTAGGTTTGCTTGGCAAACCAGTCCTCTCATATTCTTAAAAGCATTCAGCTTATTCCACATGTGAACCACCAAGCCAAAGAACTCACGCGTAGTATTCTTTTTTAATATAGAAAGAATTTGGTAGCATGATGGAATTTTTCGAAGTTCGTTTGTGTGGTCTTCTCCTCTTTTTTTGCCCATCCTCCTTGCCCACTCTGTGCCCGTCCACTCCCAGTAGCTGCTTTTTCACTTCCTAGCAGCATCTTTTTGCCCCAGTGGTCTCCTGTCTGTTTTCATAGGCTTCACCCACTCCCAACTCCTCCTGTTGGCATATGCGCCAATACCAGATGTTCAGGTTTCCCTATGCCACGGCTCAGTGGCCGAGCACTTGCCCCAAAGATCTCACTCTGAAAGAGGAGTGATTTTTAAACTTAAAAAATCTCACTTGTTTCTGCTTCCTAGGGGAAAGCCTTGAGAAAAGCTCCCATCTTTATAATTTTTCCATTTGAATTCCTTTTTCCATTTTCCCTACTAGTTACAAAAGTAATCAGTGCAATACAAAGCTGGAAGTCTTTCTTTATTTTCCTCTTTGTACCTGCACGACCCAACTGCGAGCCAAAACCAGTCCATGTAGATAAGAATTAGTATTGAATCAATACTTTATTCCATGTATGTATAAAAACCTAGCAACAGAAATGCTCCTGAGGGCAAAATTGACAGCCAAGCTACCTGAAGCCTGTAGAGAAAGGTTTAATGGGAAGAAGAAGTCAGGTCCTCTCCAGTCTGTGGTGTTTGTGTGCTTATGCTGCATAATACCCCTAGCCACAGCCACGTAGCTCCAGAATATTTGGTCTTTTTAAGTTTGCTTCCAAATGGTGCAGGCCTTTTCCCAGCCTGTGGGTCTTCAAGGAAGCTGCTCACTCAGGTCGGTGGCTGCAGTCTGAAGCCAGCTCGCCTAAGGACCCAGGGGAAGCTGCAGCCTCCACTGCTGCGGTTTCTGCCTGCCTTTGCTCAAAAGTTGGCAAATGCTGGTCATGTCGTGGGTCTATTTATAGCAAGCACACGTCTAACCACCTTGTTCTTTTCTTAGCATCGGCTTGACGTGCTATCAATTATCCATAAGGTGAATGACAACAGAAGGAACGCTATTTGAGGAGGTGCCCTGAGGTGACAGATGGGGGTGTGGTGGAGGTCACATGGGAACAGCTCCAGATGGGAAGGGTAAAAGAGACATTCTTTGCTGGCCTAAGCTGGTGAATGGCTGCAGACCGATCAGGGCCAATCCTGAGCTGCTTGCTGGCTGTCTTACACTCTGCCCCTCGTCCATGTGTCTGTTGATATCTGAAAGGCGGGGAACAGGACACAAAGATGGTGACCTCCTTCTGGGAAGGCCATCTGTGTTATCCTCTCCAGCTAGAAAAAGAGTGTGCTGGAAGCCCATGTAGGATCCTGAGGATGGAGTGTGGGTGTGGCGGGGACTGTACATTGGTCCTCCACCAGGGACATTTTGTATGAGGGTGGGGAGGTGCTCTAGGGCTGGTTGCTGTCTCTGGACCAACAAGGAGGCTATCCTTGGATGTTGCAGTGGTAATTAATCCCACTGCCCTGGCTCGGTGGCTTACTACCTCCCCCCACAGTGCCTCCTCAGCCCCTAGAAACTTTTACTAACTTGTTTGTTCATCTTTTCACTGACTATTCAAAAGATGCTGCTTTTGGAAACAGCTCCTGACCTCTACTTCTACTTCCCCCTCCCTCTACCTCTTCTCTCTTCTTCTTCTTCTTCCTACCCCTTCCTCCCTCCTCCTCCTCTACTCTTTCTCCTCTTTTTCCATCTCCCTCCTCTTCCCTTCCTCCTCTCCTTCTCCTCTTTCTCTCCCTTCATCCCTTCCCCCTCCTCCTTCCCTTCTCTTTCCTCTTCTTTCTCCATCTTCCTCTTTTTCTTTTCTCTCTTCTCTTTTCTCTCTCTTTTTCTCCTCCCCTCCCCTCCTCCTCTTTTTCCTTCTTCTTTCCTTCTTCCTTCCCCTTTCTCCTCTTCCTCTTTTCTCTTCTCTCTCCTGCTTCTCCATGTTTCAGCAGAAGCACCTATCATTGTGTAAGACAGGCTACCCTCCAGTCATTGTTTCATTTATCTGTCATCAATCTGGGACTGCACTGGAGGACGTGGTGAGGTTAGAACTCTGAGAGCGGTTAGGACGATGCTATTGTTGTTGCTGTTGAAGATCCTAGAACTGAATGGCCCTTGAGCAGGGAGGTGGCAGATTCTCCTGTCACACCTGCAGCCTGTTGTAGTATCTCCCTTCCTATCCATGTCCTCTGTTTACTGTGGCCTTTGAATCTGAAGAGAGAGAAGAAGATTGAGCCAGGGTAAGCAGTGAAATAATGGAGCCTCTGAGAGCCTTGCTAGGAACTGGCTCATCCCTTCAGCCCACCACCCTTCTGTTTTTCCTCTCCCACTCCGATCACTTCTTCCTTTGGCAGTAAAGATCCAACTGCCCTGAAGGTATGTGCCATTGTTAACTTGTGGGGACACAGCAGCTGTGACCTGAAAGGCATTGGGCTTCCTGTGAGGACCATCAGTTTCTGCAATTCTGGCTGACTGTCCGAGACTCTTTACTCCAAGGCTGATGCCATCCTCTTTCTGAGACAGTGTCTAGTGCCTGAGAATGTCTGCATCTGTCCAAGAGTCTCCAAGTGCCTGGGGACACATTTGCAGCCTTTGTTGTTTTGGGGTAGGGCTCATGTCTTTTTCTTCTCTACAGTCAGACCCCTCAAATCTAACTTGCTTTCCTGTTTAGGAAGTGCTTGGAAAGGAGTTGACATGATTATCCTGAGTATAAAACAGCCAGTGTTCAGGTATGCATGTACATGTCTGTGTGTGTATGTTCATGCAAATGTGTATATATGCACAAGTAGGTTGTGTGCACTGAATAACGTGTGGGCATCTGTAAGTATTCCTGGCTCTCTTGGAAGGATGACTGTGTATGTGGGGGTGGGGTGAGGATGTTTTCTGCAGAACCAGCAGGATCCAAAGCAGAGGTGCAATGCCTGTGTCAGAGTTTTCGGGTGCTGGTAAGAAAGTGTCCTTTGCTTTTCTGTTTTACGTTATAACCAAAAATGTAGGTTATAACCCTGAAGACTTCCTTCCTTCCCTTGTAGACTGGAGCTTTGAAGTCAAGGCCCTCTCTTGATACCTTTGGGGTCTGAGACTTGACCTTCCTTTTGTGTTGTTGATGATTGAATGAACAAAGGAAATAAAAAGGAAAAGAAAGGAAGCATGACTGCTCCTAGGTATGGTGGAGGAGAAAGTTTGTTGTAGATGTGTGGGGGAGCATATTTAGGGGAAGGGACATCTGGGAGGATCCAGTGTGGACATGACCAGACTGAGCTGGGCCAAATGAGGAAAGGGGGAGGGGAGAGAGGGGAACCAGGTGTATCAGCCAGGAAGGCACAAAAAAGAGTAGGCAACCAAAATGGTTGGATTATATAGGGAAGAGCAGCCCAACTCCCTGGGCTGGAGAGTTCAGGGTAGGGGTGGGGTATGCAGTCTGAACCCAGTGGCAAGATCCACTTTGATGTGTTAAATAGGCACCTAACAATGAAGTCATCCATAAGCCAGGGAAGTTCAGCACCTACAGCGTTTCTGTGATGCTTACCACCTCTTCCCCTTTATATCTCATGGCTGCTATTGTCCAGGGAGAAATCTTTCTGAAACAGGCTAGGAAGATGTGTCTTCTAGGCGTCAAGTTTTGTAAATAACCATAATTTTTAGTCTAAAGTCTCCTGTGGCATGATTTATGGCTTTGAAGCATATTGGTAGATTGATTACATGCAGTTTGCATTTAAATATATAACCAGCCATATGTACATCATGTTAAATGAAGTCTAATGATTGCCTAGTGACTAGACAATCAATAAGCCAAGCATTATGGTTTTTGGCTTTGGCTTTTGGAGTTCATGTTATTATTCTTTCTTAGTTTGCTCCTAAAGAGGTCACATGGGACTGCATGTTGCTCCTTTTAGCTGGAAAAATGATTAGAAATTGTGTGTATGTTTCTTCATTTCTTCCAAGATTTACTGCCAGGCTTGGAAAACTATAATCCATAGGTCAGTTGAGTCCACTGACTTCTATAAATAAAAAGTGTATTGGAATGTGGACTGGCTCATTCATTTGCTTGTTGTCTATGTTTTTTGTTGTTTGTTTATAAATAAAGTTTGATTGAAATGTGGGCTGTGGCTTATTGTTTATGGGCATTTGGGCTCTAACTGCAGTTACGCAGTGGTGGTGCAGATTTAATAGCTCATAAACCTGAAAATATTTAGTGTTTGACCCTTAACAGATATAAGATGCTTTCTCTAACTTAACTTACATTTTTTTCCCCTTCAGATGTTTTCAAGAGGGCTAAAGCAACAGGGAATGGTTAGTGGTCTTTAATGGAACCAGGAGTCATTATCTATTCTCCTGGAGATGGTCAACCAATCAGTAGAGCAGGAAAGAGAGAGAAAGACAGAGATGGCTGTGGGGTGGTAGGTGGGGTGGGGTGGGGTGGGGTGATAGGTGGTGGGTGGGAAATGGGAAGCTAATCTCTGAAAGGGTCCTCAATAGTTATTTCTCAATAGATATTTACCAGGTCTGACCAAGTTCAGGGTAACATCACAGGATACCCTGTGATGGATGCTGAGGAATGAAACATAGTCTTTTTTTTTTTCTTCTTCAGAGATGCAAGTAGGAGAAATCCACTATGATGAGGAAATTGTGGACACTGGCTGCAGGAAACCATGCAGTTAGGAATTTGAAGGAGTTAAAATGATTTCTGTAGTCTAGTCTAGTGATCAAAAACTAGGATGATATGAAGAAACTACGGTGATGAATTAAAAAAATAGTTACTTATTCTTATTTTGTGTATATGGATACTTTGCCTGCCTGTATGTCTGTGTACTATGTGTGTGTAGTGCCAGAGAGAGCAGATCCTCTGCTAAGAGTTACAGATAGTTTTGAGCCACCATGTGGGTGCTGGAAGTTAAACTGGTCTCCTACAAGAGCAACCAGTGCTCTTAGCCACTGAGCCATCTCTTTTAACCCCCCATATCCGTGGTTCTCAACCTTTCTAATGCTGTGACCCTTTAATACAATTCCTCGTGTTGTGGTGACCCCCAACCAGAAAATTATTTTTGTTGCTGCTGCATAACAGTAATTTTGCTACTACTATGAATTGTGATAGAAAGATCTGTGTTTTCCGATGGTCTTAGGTGACCCTGGTAAAAATGTTGTTTGACCCTCAAAGGGGTCGTAACCCACAGATTGAGAATCCTTCCTTCCTTTCTCCCTTCCTTCCTTCCTTCCTTCCTTCCTTCCTTCCTTCCTTCCTCCCTCCCTCCCTCCCTCCCTCCTACCCTCCCTTCCTCTTTCCTTCTTAACCATCGAAGGAAGTCCTCATCTGCAGCTTCCAGATATCCATGGAATGAGATACCTGTTTCTGTAGCTGCAGGAGGCTGGCTTCTGTTCTTGTTCTTAGCAAAGGGAAGGCAGAGGAACTTTCTGGAGATACTTGGCCTGAGACTCCATTATAACACACTTAGTGGTGCTGCATATCACACCTTACCTAGGAATAAAAATTAGGGTTGAAGCCAAACTTAGCCAGAAATAGGAACAACTGACTCTCACAGATCGACTTCTAACATTCTACTTATTTCACAGCAGGGGAAACAAAAACAAAATCACTAGAGCAAGAGGCCTAGTGAGTTGCCCTGGACTCTTTCTTAGAAGCAGGATGCCAACTTCCTGGTTTTCACTAGATTTAATCCAATTCTTCTTGACGTCGATCAGATTGTGTGTTGACAAGGAAGACATCTTGAAGTCTTCACCTGTGAACTGGCCACAAAGATGTGTTAACTGTGTTCTCTTCATCCTTCCCAGGAGTTTCCCAGGTCACAACGGTGGAACTAAGAAATAGAAAAAGTCAGTTAAGACTTAAACTTCTCCTAGAAGTTTTGAGGGGATACTAATGTGGATAGATGCTATGGAGACAGGCTGGGGTTCTGATAGGATGTGCTCTATTTTTCCATGGATCTTTACTGGTGCCTAGATGATCTACAGCAGGAGTTTTGTTGGAGGGAGGTAGATGGGATAAAGTAATGATGGGCTAGGACTTAAGCTGCCTTTGAATTTTCAGCAGTGCTAGGATTGTGTGATGTCTTTCCTCATATGAGTCACGACCAGCACAAATATAACAAAAGAAAAGTTGGAAAGGAAAAACTAACACATTTACTTGATCACAGCTTTCTGTGGCACAGAGGCCTTCTGAATGAAGATTTAAAGACTCAAGGAAAATATCTATTTTTATGTTCAGATTCAACGAAGCAAAGACACTGTGTGGAAATGCAATTAAGCAGAAATTGTAGGAAAGATTAGGTGAGGAAGCTGAGCAAGGCCTGTCCAGATTCTTTTCTGCTTTTCAGCATTCCTTCCTCTGGGTATGGGCAAGGTCCTCTTCTGGGTTTTTCTGTTTGTTTTCCAAAGCTAGAGCGCCTATGCAAGGCCTCATGTATCTTAGGTAAGCACTCCACCACTGAGCTACCACGTCTGCCTTGGAATGGCGTTTCAAAACCAACTATAGATACGGCAGTGAGAAAACTTCTTTATGACCAGCTCTTACATAGAAAGGGATGATGTTAAAGAAATGTGTTTAGCTTTTGTGGCTGGCTTTGTAGAAAGGGGTTCTTGCTTGCTTTTATGATTGCAGTTAGGAAGGGAAAGCCTAGTCTCCATGGCTTGTCTTAGGCAAGAATGAGAAACATGGGAATTAGGAGGGCTGGACAAAGTCAGAGAGGATTTGCTTCTGAGGCCCCCACTTTCATGATTTAAGCTCCAATACTGTTGATCTTTAATTGTGAATTGTTCGTTCATTTAACAAGTTAAGTACCTACTGTGTGCCAGACTTTGTGGGCTACTTGAGATCCAACTGTGACCTCAGCTGGCTTTTACAGCCTTGTGTGTGCCTCATTAAGGGAGCCTGGGCTTGATCCACTTAGAGTGGTGGTTGGGGAACCAAACCTGCAGTGGGAAGATCTGGGTTTGAGCTGCAGCCTGTTGAGCAGCTCAGCAGCCCTGTGTGTTTCCTGGCTCCACAGTGAGTTAGGACCCCCCCTCCCCCTAGGCTCTCTGTGATGGAGGTGTCTTCCGCACCTTGCAGCTGTCTGTCTTCTCCCGTGATTCTCCTGCTCAGGCTTGACCCTCGAGGAGTCTCCCTGAGCTCTTCCGGTGTGTCGGCCTTTCTGAGGTCTGCTGCTGACATTGTATGTGGCTGTGCTCTTCTCTGGGCTCTCACAGCACTGCTCTGTTTGCTGCATTCCCCCAGTCTCTGCAGTTCATTCCCCTCTTGTTTTCCTGCCAGATCCAATTGACCAGGCTAGCTCCAGACCCCAGGGATCCTGCCTATCAGCCCAGCCACTGCAGAGGACAGCTCTGCTCCTGGCATTGGGACTTTCCAAGTCGCTGACTGGATTTATTCACTGCATACTAATCCCTTTATTAAACCATGTTTTGATTGAGCTCAATTCCAGATTGGGACATAATGATGAAAAAAGAGCCAGTCACAGCTCTGACGTCAGCAGATAGACATTGGGGTGGAATTTGGCCGAAATCAGGGATCCTCACCAGCAAAGTGATGAATGTGGAGCATCTTTACTGTCTCTTTAGCTCCAACATTGAGTCTATAATCTTTTTCAGTCTCTTCCCACCTTACCTCTCTCCACATCCTCTGCCTATAATTGATAGGTGAAGGTTATAAAAACAACCAGTATTTCTTAGGCAGTTCCAAGGAAGTCTGTGAGAGGTGGGGGGAGGGGACCTCTGTAGGACTGGACAGGAATGCTCCCTGGCATCTGTGGCCTGGAGGTCACCAGGAGATTGTGTGGGTGATCTCCAGTGTTTATAGGAACAGCTAAGGAGAGAGTTAAAGGAGGGCTGGGAGTGTCCAGCTCCCCCTATTTAAGATTCTACTCTTGTGCCATTTTCAGAGTTTGGAAGCAGGAATCCCAGACAGTTTGTGCTATGGAAAGACAGAATACAAAACAGCCATTTGGGTCTGTCTTATATCGAATGATTCTTGTTTTATAAGTAGTAGAATGGCTAAAGCTTGGAAGAAAAGGTGATTAAGTTTATAGATATTAGATATCACTCTGTGGATATGATAACCATCAGTACCAAGTTCAAATAATGCATTCTATTGTCTCTGTAAATTGTCCTGTAGTCATGGCCTAACACCAGCATTTAGTTGAGGAAATATACACAGTGGTTGCTAATATTGTCTATGAGGCATTATGTTACATTATCTTGTCATCCAATTTAGTTTTTTTTAAAAATTAGGTCATTAAAAAAAAAGAACCAGTGATTTTTAGATCATAAAGAGGTGGATAATAATCCCAGTTACAAATTATTTCTCTTACCAGATCCCTTATGACATCCGCTTTTAACCTTAGCCAATAATATCCTGAAGTTTTTTTTTTTTTTAAATAACTACATCATGATTTATACAATGGCATAAAATTGGGGATGGTGTTTTTGTTGTTGTTGTTTGCTTCGTGTGTGTGTGTGTGTGTGTGTGTGTGTGTGTGTGTGTGTGTGTGTGTGTATGTGTATGCATGTGTGCGCGTGCATGCTTGCCTATATGTGGATGGTCTGTTTGTTAATTCTGAGAAACACATGGACTTCTTTCATGAAATCACATCAGGAAACATTGTTCCTAATTTCCTAACTAAATTTTCAAAGGCATGAATAAACTTCCTTTCACATTCACAGAAATCTCTTACAACAGAGCAGGCTAGTACCTCAGAAGTGTGCTGGCTGGTGGATCTTCCCCCACTTTCTTTGGTTAGGGACTAACACAATCAGTGTTGGAGACCAGCAGGTTGGCCTCTGATACCTTTTTTCGGTTTCTACCTTATATATGAAGCAAAGTCTCTCTGAATCCGGAGCTCTCTGATTGGTGTAGGCTGGCTGGGTGGTGAGCTTCAGACATCCTCTGTCTCTGCCTCCCCAGCATTGAGATTGTATGCTATCCTACCCAGTTTTTTTATGTGGGTGCTGGGGATTGGAATTTGGGTCCTCATACTTTTCTAGGAAAAATCAACTTCTGATGACCTTTGTAGCTTCCCACGATATCCTGTGTCTCAGCTTTATATTGCTTTTATTTTCTCTTGACTCTGGATACGGTTAGGTTTAGAAGTTACTATAAGGATCAGAAGCAAAGACAATGCAAGTGGCGTTATCACCGAAGTGATTTAAGAGTGTTTTATTTTTATTTCAGCTCGTGATGACTAAGAACTATGAAGTTGGACTTTTCCTTGTGTATCTCACCTTGTTGTCTTTATGACTTCAATGCATAGAGTTGATGTTCAGTGGTAGTGGTCCTGATGGTGAAGAAGACGAGGATGAAAGTCAGAATTCAGAGTTTAGACACTGGACCCAGGAATGCTGGACCTTAAAGCCTTCCTCTCCCACAGCCCTACACTACATCATATAACTCCACACAGATGTTTTGCACTATACATCGTATATTTCTTTGTCTGTAAACTAGGTGTGCATTTGCTAGGAGAGGCTAGCTAGAGCATGTTTCCATAACAAATATACTTGGAAATCTGACTGATTCAGCACAAGAGAAGAGTATCTCATTCATAAGAAGCCTGAATCAAGGGGGAGGGGCGGGGATGAGCAGGGCACCTTCTTTTTGTGAGGCCATCTGACCTTAGCACGTGGCCTCTAATGTTCTGTTCCAAGGCACGAACTCTCATTGCTTTGACATTGAAGTTGCATAGTAGATGCCTTCTGTATACATTTTACTGTGTAGATCACAGCAGCATAGGACCCCTCTCCTGTGTGGAAGTGCCTTATGAAGTTTCTATATGCTTAGGAGGATAGACGGTCCTTGGGATGAGTAATCACCAGTAGTTTATACAACAGAGACTAATTATAATAGAAAGCTCACCACGTGTTGGTATGATCCAAACCTTTGCTAGTCTAGGATAAAAAAAAAAGTAGGATGATTATTTATGTGTTCATCTTAAATTATTATAAAAAGAGTTTCACTGCAAAGTAAATCTCTCTTACAGCATCTTTGAGTTATTTTGCAGCGTTCCCAAAGTCCTGCTTCTAGGGTAGTTTTAAGTGATGTTTAGGTGCCGGGCAGTGGTGGCACACGCCTTTAATCCCAGCACTCAGGAGGCAGAGGCAGGTGGATCTCTGTGAGTTTGAGGCCAGCCTGGACTACAGAGGGAGTTCCAGGAAAGTCGCAAAACTACACAGAGAAACCCTGTCATGAAAAATCCCCCCCCCCCCCAAAAAAAAGGAATGTTTAGGTGTCCTACTCTCTGGTATTGTCCTCTTGACACTCTGCTCATGCTAGGCTTTTGCTTTTTAAGAGTTCTGAGCTATGTCTGTCCGTCTGTCCGTCCTCCTTTGGCGGCCACCACAGAATGCCTCCTTTATGTTCTACCTTGTCCCCATCAGAGTGACCACCATGAGGCTTCGTTTGTAATGGACTGAATGTGAGAAGCGAAGGACATGATGAGCAGTGGTTTGCAGGTCATCCCTTACGGCCTTCTCCTTATAGAGTCACAGCCACGGACCCAGCTACAGAGCCCCCTGCCCTGCATGTTCTTGCCTCAGCCCCATGTTGTCTCATCAAAGGGGAACTTGGAAGCCTTTGCATGCTTGAGAATCTAGACTTTGCCTGTTTCCAGGCATTTCTAAACCTTTGGGTTACTTCATCCCAGGATACCTGGCAGTGAACCACAAACACTGTGGAGGTTTCACAGTGTGACTGGACTAATCTCTCTCTGAAAATATAATGCAGTACTTGAAAAATACATTGCTCCATACCTGGGTTCTTCAAGCTCAGATCATACCGCACTAGAGACCAGTAGTAGCCTATTCATGGGGGTGGGGGTCATGGTCAAGACCATGTCCTCTTGGTGTAACCTTTCTTCCAAGAGCTGAGGAGGGAAGTCAACTCTACTTCCCTCCTGAGAGTGTAGACTCAGCTCCATCTCCCAAGAGCAGATGACTGGGCACCTTGAGCACAATGTCTCAGGACACTTGGGAATATCAAGAAGTGTCAGTCCTAAATTAGACCATGACAAAAGCAGAATTAAAATAACCCCAAACCAAAACACACAAAACAGAATCCTACCTCTGTAAACACAGTGCACTTCATACAGCCAGTTTCCATTATTCAATAGATAATACCCTGGTCCAAAGTGTACCCCAAGTTACTTCTTTGGATTCAAGTTTTCCAGAAGGGGAAGAAATGCATGCTGCTTTCCAGCCACATGAATAGAAGCCCCACCAAAGTCATCTTTTCCATGACTCAGGCTAGTTCTACCCAAATGAAAAAAAAAGCATTCTGCTCTCTGCAGGGCAGAAACCTACACGTGAGTGTTGTTACAGCTTCCCAACGGTCTGATGTCCTCTCCTACCAAAGCTTCCTTACTCAGGTGGTAATGAAACATTTTATGGCTTCCAATCTTCAGTTTTCCATACCTTATCTTCTATAACAGACTCTGCTGTCTATACAGCCTCAGGCTGCACTTGACTACTGGGATAGGTGGGTTTTACTCACTCAATTTTTCCTTTCCAACTTCTGTCCCCCACCCTGAGAACGTATATTGTCTTTATAACATGGAATAAAGCGTGGGCTGTTTACACTCTCCGGCTTTCGTTCCTGAGTGTGTGCATGTGAACATGTGTGTGTGCACCTGTTTTTGCCTTTAGAGTGACTTAGGGGTGCACCGTGTCTGCAGGGGAACGCAGGGTCTGTCTTGTGCACAGCTGGTTCACAGAAGTAGGACCTTGTCTAGATACCTCCTACTTCTATCCTTGAGTCTCTGATTCTGCCTAGGGGAGATCTGAGCTTCTTTGATTCTGCTCCCAATGCAGAAGGTGCCCAAACTAGGAAGGATTAAAAAGTTGTCGCCCCCCCCCCCCCCACCTTGGATGTAATAGCTCACCCACCGCTGCCAAAGCTGACAGAATGGGAATGGCAGTAGGTGGGTGCAGGGGATGGGGGTGGCAAGAGGTTGGCAATCATTAGTTTGGGAACAATCTCTGAGCCAAAGAAATGCGTTTGGCATGTGAGAACAGCATGAGTTTGTCTCTTTGTCTCCTTGGAAGGAGGTGCACTGTAACTCTGACTCAACCCAGGAACTATTTATGGGGGATCATTATTAAAGGATAAACATTTGATTTTTCTATTAGTACTGGCCTGGAGGCCCCATGAGTTGTGTCACTAAGAACTAGCTATCCATGAGGCAAATACAAATTTAAGATAGGAATCTCTTTAAGTGTCAGGATTACATGTGCACATTGTTTATAGATGACAGAGCCTTCGGAAACACAGAGTTTTGTTGTGAGAGCCACTAGCATGGCAGAATCAAGAACTTTCCTGGGTTTGTTTCTGCCTGTGGTTTTTGGAATCACCCAATGTTGTGAATTCATGAGCATCCAAGTTTATAGGGGTAGGTAGATTACCTTAAAGGGGCTGTCATTCTCTGTGATTCAGATCGATACCTGGAAGCAGGTGCTCATGTCTGGCAAGCAGGTTTGGGCGTCAGTTTTGCACCTGTGTTTTGTTTAGTCTAATCATTCACACGCAGGAGCCCCTGGGAGCATAGCGTTTTGCCTTCTAACGGAATACTACTGCAGAAACCACGACCTCTCACTGATCTGAACAGGAAGGCAGCAGTATGCAGAGGGGGGCGTGGCGTATTCAGAACCCGAAGCGGGGATAAGCCAGGAGGGACACTGCGGAATTGATTTTCTTCTTTAGATGTTGCTGTTTCCGGTCTTCTCTCCTCCCCACCCTCACCACTTCCCATGTTCACTCGTATCTTCTCCAGGTGTTTCACGTGTCCACCTGTCAGGTTTGCTTGAAGAAGCCTCTGTAAAACAGTGCCTGGATGAACAACAGTTCTGATGCTGATGCACAGAAGAGCGTGCCTGGCTCTGGCACACTCGCTATCTTTTCCTAGTTAACACTGAGAAGATGTCTCAGCAAGGCCTCGTGTGTGCATGGCACCCACTGGATTGTGTCTCTTCCTGTGGTGTTTCTGGTTGAGGTGGAGAGGCAAGAAAGGGGGGGCTAAATGGTTTGTAGCAAGTGACAACTGTGATGCCCGACTCAAGGACAGACTTGTTATTGGCTCATGTCAAGTACAGTTGGTCCTTTGTATCTGTAGGTTCTGCATCCACAGATTCAACTAGGCATGACTCAAAACTACTCCAAAAACGGCATCTGTGCTGAACAGGCACAGACTTTCCTTTGTCACCCCAGACAATAGAGCACAACTCTGTGCATAGCATTTACACAGTATTAGGTGTTATAGGCAATTCATCTGCCGATGAATTAAATTGTATGAGAAGCTGTGCATAGGTTACATGTAAAAACATGCTCTTTTATATAAGGGACTTGAGTATCCATTGGTGTGCATGTGCATGTATATATGTGTGTGCATGCACATGCAGGGGCACATGTACATGTGTGCACATGTGTTTAGAGACAAGAGGACAACCTGGGTGCTGTGTTCTTTATTTCTATGGACAAGGTTTCTCCTTTGCCTGGAGCTTGCTGATTAGGCTAGGCTGCCTAGCCAGCAAGCCCCAGCATTCCGCTTATCTCCACTACCTCATTGCAGGGTGCAAGCATGTGCCACCATGCCTCTACTCTTTTACATGGGGTTTGGGGATTGAACTCAAGTCCTCATGCTAGTAAGGCAAGCAATTTACCGACTGAAGCCATCTCACTCTCTCTTAGTCCTGCCCACGGATTTTATTATTCTAGAGCATCCGAAAACCAATACCCTGCAGATACTCAGGCGTGACGACATTTTTCTAGTTCTCAAAATAACTTTGAAATAAAAAGTTATTAACCCTTTTCATGGATGAGGAAACTGAGGCAGGGTTTCCCCCTGTCATCCAGTGTGTTGTAGAATTAGGATTTGGTCCAGAGTCACCTCAGAAACTGGCTCTGCTTCAGCCCTTGCAGCCACCTGCTGTTTGGCAAAGAGTGTTCAGCTTTCACGGCCTCATTGTACACAGAGTTCGTTCGTTCATGTTTGAGAGTCATTTACATTTATGGTCATAGTCTGAGCACTAAGTGACCGACAAGTCCTAACTGCTTTCCAGAGGTTCTCTTGGTTCAGTACTTGTGAAGCTTTTGAACATGCCAAGCGTCTAGGAACTGTTGGGTCAGGTGGAAGGATGAGGATGCCCTGAGAAATTCCTAGTTTATATTCCAGGCACTGAGACCTTCTCTCTTTCTGTAGTTTTGAGAAAAGATTGAGTCACGGTGCTAAACTCTGGGAGATAGCTTGATGGGTGACCCTGTACACCTGGCATGGCTGAAATTCTTGAGTGGAGACCAGAGTGGAGCCACAGGCAGCCAGACAGTCCACCGTAGAGGGTTTCCTGTGAGCCCGACCTCAGGCATCTTCCAGGGGAAAGAACTTAAGTGTGGCATCTGGAGCCCATGTTAGGCAGCACTGGTTGGCTCTCCCCTTTTTGACTAGAGTGATGGGAATACAATCTAAAGTGAGAGACAGAGGAAGCAGCTCTTTCAATTAAAATGAATAAACTAAATGCTTTCAGTTCCTGAGAATGTGGATTTCCGTTTGTGCAACAGAGCGACTGCTTCAGCCCAGCTGTGTAGGCTTTCAGAGGGGGCAGGGTGGTGCCTGGGTTTGGCTCATCATGAAAAGCTGAAGCAGGCTTGCTCTCTTTACCTTTATCCTCAGGTGAGTGAGTAGTGATGTTCTGTGTGGCGGTGAGATGCTTTCCTTTCCCTCCACAACCGTGGGAGTCATAGAACAAAATCACTGGGTAATACCAGGAACAATTCAACCTATAGCCATTCTATGTGTGTGTGTGTGTGTGTGTGTGTGAGAGAGAGAGAGAGAGAGAGAGAGAGAGAGAGAGAGAGAGAGAGAGAGAGAGCTTCGTTTCAACCTACTCTGACTGCCAATTTCTCAATTTCTGTCTACAGATGGCAAAAATAGACCGGACAGCAGATGGTCAATCTCGTACACTCTGTTGATAAATAAGAAAGGTAGAAAAGAGGAGCTCAGGGCATGGGGACAAAAATAGCTGCCTGGAGACTGTCTGGGAGCTAAGATGCACTGGGAGGACCCAGCATGCACACTGGCATAGCACTTTTGACCTTGGCCAAAGCCTTTTGTAGCCGCTCTCATTGGCCATCCTGACCATGTTGTGTGTCAGAGAGTAGGTTCTGTCTCTCCCTGAGGGAGGAGCAGGGACCCATGGCAGCCCCTGGGAAATGAAGGAGCCAGGGCTGGAGTTCCAGAGAGGTCTTGCCTGAGGCATAGTGAGTCACCTTCTGGCCCTGCAGGCCCATCCTCATTTTATTCATACACCAATCATACTTGGACTCTGAAAAAGCTGGGGGACCCTAAGCTTTTCTTGTATAGAGTTTTCAATATAGGAGGAATCTTAGAATCACATTGTCTGCCTTTTCATTTGGGAATGAATGAGATATGATCCAGAGATGTGACTTTCACGGGGTCCAATAGTTCCATGGCCCGAGCTATAGGATAGGCTTGATGCAATTAAAACAACAACAAACCAAACGTGTCAGATGAGAAAGCAGCCTTTGCAGGTACATGACTTGGTCATCTGAAGTGCCCTTGTGAGCAGGAAGAGTGACCCATTGTCTCAGGCAGTTTCATACTGATAGAACAGTATTGTAGACAGAATGGTTTAATAAAAGCAACACAGTTATTTTTCATAGTTCTAGGACTTGAAGCTCCAGTATCAAGATGCCAGTGTCTGCTGAGGGCTTTCCTCCTGTTAATGATCCATGTGAGAGGGGAAGGCAAGCCAGAGAGTGATAGGCTTTGCTGAACTCCGTTTTGTAGCAACCCCACTGCCCTGATAATAGGATCAATCACCTGTGAGGCTGGAGCACTCATCATCTGATTACTTATTAGAGGCTCCACCTCTCAACACTGTTGCTTGCATTGGGAATTCAATTTCCAGCGTGTGGGATTTGAGGACACATGCTAGCCGCAGCATCCTTCCTTATTGTGGGACATCTCCATGCCTGGGCACAGGGCTGAGGCCTGACACAAGTTCATCCCCATGTCCCTCTGCTGGTGATCTGCAAATTGCATTGTGTGTGAAGTGGCTCTGCATGGTTTTCCCAGTTCATTTAAAACAGATTTGGATGGAAAACATGATGGAGTGAGGCAGTCAGCTTTCCATTAGGTAGAGGAGAGTGTCCATATGTCTCCTAATGGCTGTCATTTGGCACAGATCAATCAGACCTGAGGGGTGGGGGTATATCTTGTTTTTTTTTTTATAGTTATGGGTATGAATAATTATTGTAAAACCAGACCTGTATGTGCTGGTTTGATCGATGATGGAAATTTTCAAAATTACATCAAAGAAAAAAAGATATAATGAAGTCTGGCAAACCTCAGTGAGTGTATAGTGAATTGAATTTGAAAACAAAGGGACCATTTTTGGTTTACATAAAAAGGTGTCCACACAGACAGGACTGGATAGTTTGAAGAGCCATGTTTTCAAGTTCACAATAGTACAAGAGGAAATTTACTCTGGCACCCAGAATTTGAAGAGCAAAGTCAGATTTGTGTTAGTAGTTAATTCCCAAAGCTTAAAAACAAAATTTCCCCACATCACTACAAATGTATTTTGTTAATATGGGATTTTATATTGAAATAAAAATTATTGTCACTTTACTATTGTCAAGTAATGAATAATTAATGGGTGATAAAAATAGAGCCCCCCTTTTTGGTGTGTGTGTGTGTGTGTGTGTGTGTGTGTGTGTGTGTGTACACATATTTGTAAATGCATGCATGCATGTGTATACCTATGTAGGGAGGCCAGAGGTTGACAAAGGGCATCTTTCTCAGTTACATTTTACCTTACTTTGAGACAGGGTAACTACTCAACCTAGATAGACCTGCTGGCCAACAAGCCCCAGGGATCCTCTTGTCTTTAGTTCCTCAGCACTGGGATTAAAGATGTGCATTGTCACACCCAGTTTTTATGAGGGTTCTGGGAAATCAAATTCAAATCCCCAGATTTGTATGGTAAGCACTTAACAGTTCAGACATCTCCCTGGGTCTAATATCGTAGTTTCGTAGTGACTCACCCTTCTCACAAATGTGTTTTGAGCCTTCCAAATTCTCCATTGTGCATGCCATCCCAATGGGAAGTTACATATCATTTGCAAGGATTCATTTAATATGTCTCCTCTAGTAGCTGGGAATCGGCATGGCCCAGTAGGAAGGGTGTAGCCTTTGAGATCTTGCTTCAAATGTTATTTTTGTCACTTGGTAGATACATGAGAATGTCTGGGTTACTTAAGCTCATTGTGCTTCATTCAGTGTCAACAAAATGCCAGTAAACACAGAGCACAATTCAAGGGCTTCAGATGGGATGTGTTAATGAGATAATTCATGTAGATTGCCAAGCATTATGCCTAGAACATGGAAACCGTAAAAAACAATATTGGCTGACCCTGTCACATATTGGAGGGACTGACTGTTTTATCCTTAGTGCTCCGTTTAGTGCTGAGGGCATGTAGACAAAAAAAACAAATGTTGAATGCCCCCATTTCTTCATAGCTCCAGTGTGCTTAAGCCTCAGATTGCCGAGGGTGTCATGTGTGAAATGAGGTCCCTTGTGGCTGGGGATTTTCTTCAGTGTGGTGTTTCTATTCTGCTATACTTGGTTAAACTCCAGATTGATCTACTTTTACATAACAATGGGGACCTAACAGGGTCTTAGTGTTCAGTTTCACCAAAAACTGAGAGTAAATGTTTAGAGACATTCTGAAATGCACTTCAAATAATACTTGGGGAATTGGAGATGTGATTGGGAGTCAGGAAGTCACCAGTCAGGGGTTCTGAGTCCTGGTCCTACATCTGTTAGAAATGAGAGGTTATGCTGCCTGTTTAGACTCAACTCTATGCAATGCAAGGGTTAAGCTGCATGCTCTTCACTATCATTTCTTGTGTTTACATTTTAGTTATTTTTTCAAATTCCTTAAATGTTTTCATAGAGACAGAGATAGTATCTGCATATAGTGCTTCTTTATAGTCTAGAGACTCGAATTATTACTATTTTTTTAATTGGGATAAGGTCTTACAATTGTAGTCTTGGTTGGCCTGGTATTCACTATGTAGCCCAAGGTGGTCTTGAACTTTTGGCACTTCCTGAG
>CABHPH010150067.1:0-10399 GCA_902168325.1 Peromyscus nudipes
CTCCGGAGAGCCGAGGGGGCGGGTCCAGGGTCTTTGGGAGCCATCGTAGTGGTTGATACAAGCCAGAAAATGAGGCCTCTGACAGCCTTTCTCCTCATTCTGCCCCTTGCCGCAGTGTAAACTACAACTGGTGGTGGGCAGTCCTGCTTCCTGCATGGAGCTGGAGCTGTATGGAGCTGACGACAAGTTCTACAGCAAGTTAGATCAAGAGGATGCACTGCTGGGCTCCTATCCTGTAGACGATGGCTGCCGCATCCATGTGAGGCCACCCTTCCCACACCACATTCATCCGTTTATTTAGTCAACAAATACTGTGCTCTGCCCATTGTGGTAACCAGTATAGGCCCTGTCCTCATGGAACCCCCAGTTAAGCCTGGTGAAAGCAGATGTTCAGTAGACAGTGACAGACCAGAGCGTCTGTCCTGGGTTAGGCGCACTCCCGGGAGTGGTGCAACACCGAAGAGGCGCCTGACTTGACTTGGGGGTATCTGAAAGGGCTTCCTGGAGGAGTGGATGTTTGAGCTGATATCCTGAGGATATTGTGTGGAGGGAAAGAGAGTACAGAACTCCAAAGAACTGGGGTGAAGCACCCTGAGCAGGAAGGCTGGCCAGATTGGGAGAATCGAGAACACAAAGGACCTCTGTGTGCAGCAGCTCTCTCCACCTTCCCCACTCAGTTCCTACCCCACTGTTGGTTAGACATCCTGTTCTAAGCTCTGCCTCCATCCCTTTCCTGCCCTGTGTTGTATTCTCTATCCAAACAGTTCACTTTTCATACGCCCACATGGGAACCCTTCTAATCTTAAGATGTTACCTTCCAGCACTGGATATCGTGGGGCACACCTGTAATCTCAGCATTCAGGAGGAGTTAGGAGGCAAGCCTAGGATAAGTAGTGGGACTCTGTTCAAACAAACAAACAAACAAACAAACAGAGCGGGCGGTGGTGGCGCACACCTCTAATCCTAGCACTTAGGAGACAGAGGCAGGCGGATCTCTGTGAGTTCGAGGCCAGCCTGGTCTCCAAAGTGAGTTCCAGGACAGCCAGGGCTACACAGAGAAACCCTGTCTTGAGAAAACAAAACAAAACAAAACAGAAAAACAATAGGAGCTGGTCACAGGAGGCGTCAACCTGAGTTCAGTTCCTAGACCCACGTTAAGGAAAGAGATAACCAGTTCCACAAAGTTGTCCTTTGGCACACGCACACACACACGCGCACGCGCACACACACGTGCACACACGCGCGCACACACACATGCACACGCACGCGTGCGCGCGCACACACGGGCACACACACGCACACACACACAGAAAACAATGAAAGGTCCAAGTGTGATGAAACTACAAGGCCTAAGCTCATTTGTCAGCGCAGAAGGAAAAGCCTTCCAAACAGCGCCTTTACAAGTCGGTAATTGTTTGTTTTGTTTGCTTCTGTTCAGTGCCTGCCGTGGTGCACGCAGGGGTGGTGCACGCAGGGGTGGTGCAGCGTGCTGACAGATCAGCAGTGGGTTTTCTCCTTCCTCTGTGTGAGCCTTGTGATTGAACTCAGGGCCAGGACTGCCAGCAGGCACCTTTGCCCTGAGCCGTCTTGCTGCGACCAGCCTGTTCTTCCCCCTTTTTGCTGTTTTGGTTTGTTTTTACATTTATTTATTTTGTTTTATGTGTATAAGTGTTTTTGCCTGTGTGTGTGTGTGTTCCAGACTGTCCTTGTCCTTGAACTCATAATCATCTTGCAGCCACCTCCAGAGTGCTGAGATTACAGGCCTGGGTCACCCTCCCAACACTGGAATTTACTTTCTTAAGGGTGAACTCTTGTTAGAATTTTGACCTGGGTCTGCCCTGACTCCAGAAGCCACTGAGCCTGGAGAACTGGTTATTTTTTCTGTCTCTCATGTATTCTGTTACTGGTTCTTTGAACATATGTGTCTGGGTTGCAAGCTGTAACCCAGAAGGCCTGTGTTAACCCTGCCCAGTGTGTGTGGTGGCATTTGCTAAATGATCACAGAACCAGACAGGAAAAATCCGTGGGGATGAGGGCAGCAGGAGAGCTTGGCATCCTGTGTGCTGGGGAGGCTGGCCTTCAGTGAGATCTGCGAGGACTTCCTGGAGCAGGTGCTGTGTGAACATCTCAGGAAGAGTTCATAGGAGGGCAGGGGAGGACGTGGCCTGGGAGGACACTCTGAAGTGGGAGGGAACAGAGGGGCTGCCAGGAGCTATTGGGAAGGATGGTGGAAACTGGGAGGGCGCTGAACATGAGGGATCTGCTGTGCCTCAGGTGTTCGTGGGCACCCTCAGGTTGTAGTTGGAAAGCCAGATGGAGGACAGAACAGGGAAGCCAGAAAGGAGGCTGTTATGACTCAGGTGATCCTGGTTCTGGAGGTTGGGGCTACCCTAGGAACATCACAGGGGCCGTGAGAGGAAGGTGTGAGCCAGGCGAGCTCTATAGCTGGTTTTAGGACATGGGCACACGTCAGTGATGTTGATGCCAGTGTGTGGAGCCTAACTGCGGGCAGATGCAGTATCCAGAGGCTCAGATGGGCGAGAAAGGGGCGTGACCGCTGTCTCTTCTGCTGGGCTCCGGGGAGGAGAGAAGTGTGGCTTCTACTAAAGTCTCCAGACTGCCAGTGTGTGACTTCATGCTAGCATCCCAGGTCTTCTCTACTGACCCTGGTCCCCACTGACTTCCCTCTTCTTACCAAAGGTCATTGACCACAGTGGCATCCGGCTTGGAGAGTATGAAGACGTGTCCACAGTGGAGAAATACGAAATGTCATCAGAAGCTTATGACCGGAGGCAAAGTACAGAATGCATGGGCTGGGCTGGAGGGGCATGTGTGGTCCAGAAGGCTGGGATACAGTGGGGTCATCACTGGCTAGGCATGGGGATGGGGCTTGGAGGATGGAAGTTGGTGAGGTGGGGACTTACGGTAGAAACAGGGACAGGGAGATGAATTCAGGTAGATGGCATGGAGTGGTGTGGGAGGCTAGGAGACGGGGTTAGGCAGGTAGAGGGGGCTTTGAAAGGAACTTGAGGTGGGTTGGAGATTTGGTCGAGGGAGTGGTCACTGTAAAGATGGCATGTGATGGAGCAGATGGGATGTGTACAGGGTAGTGTGGCATTTGGAGCAGGCATCTGAGGAAAGATTGGAGTGTGTAGACAGGGGAGTGTTTCAGGAGCCAGATGAAGATGAATGTGATCAGAGGGATGTGTGGAGAAATAGGGTCAGCGAGGGACTGGAGGCAGGTGGCATCTCTTCAGTTCTGAATTGCAGGGAGATGCAAACAGGAGGAGGGAGGAAGGCAGGGGAGAGGCCAGAGCCGGGGAGAGGCTTGAGGGCATCTGTGGTAGAGTTTCCCCATGAATGTCAGCCCTTATAGGAGGGACATGATCTGAAGGGCAGGTTTGACCCCGCCCCACCCTGCCCACAGACACAGTTCGATCCTTCATGAAGCGCAGCAAGGTAGGCCCATACAATGAGGAACTTCGGGCACAGCAGGAGGCGGAAGCTGCCCAGCGCCTCAGCGAGGAGAAGACCCAAGCCAGTGCCATCTCTGTGGGTAGCCGTTGTGAGGTGCAGGCCCCCGGCCAGTCCCCGCGCCGGGGCACTGTCATGTACGTAGGTACGTGTCTTTCTGTCACTGTGACTGGAAACGTGACAGAACTTAAGGAACGATGTCTTTTGGCTCAAGTTTCGGGGTGGGGGGGCAGTTGGTGGCCATCTGGCCCCATGCACTTGGCCATAGCATCATGGAGGACCAGGCTGGCCTCAGACTCAGAGATTGACCTGCCTCTGCCTCCCACGTGCTGGGGTTAAAGGTGTGCGCCCGCCACTGCCGCCCAGCACACGCCAAAGCTGTGTAGTCAGTCACTAACTTGAAGCCAGGCTTATCCATGGCCACACTGCCACCTAAGCCTTTCTCTGTGGCGACACCCTGCTCTGGCTGGGGGTCCTGAGGGAATGGGGATAGAAGCAGAAGGAAAGAGATGGTGGCAAGGCTGCCATCTTTGGGGAGGAGGTGGGATATAAGCAGTGGAGGTAGGAATCTGTCTCCATGGCAGCATTTCTACTCCACCAAGGAGCAGGATCCAGGAGGGAGCTCCACATGGAGGTTTCACTGAGATTTCTCTCCTGGACAGGACTCACAGATTTCAAGCCAGGCTACTGGGTTGGTGTCAGATACGATGAGCCGTTAGGAAAAAACGATGGCAGGTAACGTATTGCCGCTAACGTATGTGCTTGTCCATGTATGTGGGAGTCCACGTGTGCTGCTGGCTGAGCCTGCCCACGCTGGCTAGGAGAGTGGGAGCCTCCGCTCACTGCCGCCCCCATCTGCCCTGCAGTGTGAATGGGAAACGCTACTTTGAATGCCAGGCCAAGTACGGAGCCTTTGTCAAGCCAGCACTCGTCACCGTGGGAGAGTTCCCAGAGGAGGACTACGGGTTGGATGAGATGTGACACTGAACGAAGGGCGTCCCCTGATCCGGCCCGACGGAGCCCCTCTGTCTGTCTGCCTGTGGCCCTTTTCCTCTGATCCCGTTTATTTTATTCTCTTATCTGCCATTGGTTTTTGAGATTTGTGCATTAAATTAATCAGAATCCAGGAGGATGTGGGAGTCTCTTGATTCTGGAAAGATCTTGGTAAAGTAGCTCATGGTGGGGTGTGATGGTGCACACCCTTCATCCCAGCACTCAGGAGGCAGAGGCAGGTGGATCTCTGAATTCGAGGCCAGCCTGGTCTACAGAGTGAGTTCTAGGACAGCAAGAAGTACATAAAAAGACCCTGTCTCAAACAAACACCTGGATGATGCTGTGGCACCTAGATGCCTCCAAGAAATGACTTTACCCCTTTTTACTTAAGGTAATATCCTGAGTGCTGGAGAGTTGACTTGTGAGTAAGAGTGTTTACTGAGGGGCTGGAGAGATGGCTCAGCCGTTAAGAACACTGAGTGCTCTTCCAGAGGATCCGGGTTCAGTTCCCAGCACCTACATGTATAGCTCACAACTGTCTGTAAACTCCAAGAGCTGACACCCTCACACAGACATACATGCAGGCAAAACACCAATGTACATAAAATAAGATTTTAAAAAAGTGCTGCTTTCGTCCATAGTGAAAAAAGAAGATATCGGGTGACAGAGTGGACAGACTCACTGTAGATAAGGCCAGTGAGAGTTCAGTGGGAAGGGTGATACTGACATCCAGCAACTGAATTAAAGACTAAACTGTTGATGGTGACCTTGGCACTTAGAAATTTTCCAGATACGGATTACTTCCTAGTTAGAAGAAAGAGATACTTGAGCGCTAGCATCATCTACATATCCATAATTGTCCATGGATCATCAAGTTTAGCATTTCTTGCTCTGCTCCATCAGTTACAATCCATTACCAACTTTGGTATGCCAAACCATAATAAAAAAAAAAAAAAGTGCTGCTTTCAGAGGACCAGGATCCATCCCAACACACCAAGATCCATCCTTAACCTTCATAAAAGGTTAAGGTCAACTTCTTGCACACACAGTATACTTACCCATATAAATTTCTCTTAAAATTAAATACTGTGCTGCTGTAACAGCCCAAAATAATGGAGTTTAAGCAGGATGAAAGCTCAAGTCCTCCTCCTCCCTTTTTTTTTTTTTTTTTTTTTTTTTTTTTGAGACAGGTCTCACTATGTAGTTTGGCCTGGAGCTTACTGTGTAGGCCAGGCTGTCCTCAAACTCAGAGATCTTCCTTGCCTCTGTCTCCTAAGTGCTAAAAATAAAGGTGTGTGCAACCACACCCTGCAGTTTGATACATTTTCTTTTTTTTAAAAATAAATTTGTTTATTTTTATGTGCATAAGTGTTTTACCTGCATGTATGTCTGTATAAGGGAATCAGATCCCCCAGAACAGGAGTTACAGCTGTCAGCTGCCATTCAGGTGCTGGGAATCGAACCTGGGTCCTCTGGAAGGGCAGCCAGAGCTCTTAACTGAGCCGTCTCTCCAGCCTGACTGATTTTCTTTTAGAGGCTCACATATTCCCCAGGATAATGATCTCTGTGTGTCAACAGCCATCTCCTTGTCTGTACACCTTGGTGCACTCCCATCCTCTCCTGACTCCCACCTCACACTCCAGGAGAAAAGGAACAGGAGGAGTCTTTGTCCTTAAGAAAGGGCACCAGAAGCCGGGCGTTGGTGGCGCACGCCTTTAATCCCAGCACTCGGGAGGCAGAGCCAGGCGGATCTCTGTGAGTTCAAGGCCAGCCTGGGCTACCAAGTGAGCTCCAGGAAAGGCGCAAAGCTACACAGAGAAACCCTGTCTCGAAAAACCAAAAAAAAAAAAAAAAAAAAAAGAAAGGGCACCAGAGCCAGGCATGGTAGTTCACCGTAGTCCTAGCATTCAGGAAGCGGAAGCAGAAGGCTAGCCTTGGTGGTATGGAGGATAACCAGCGCGGGTTATGATGAATTCCAAACCAGCCTGGGCTGGAGTACAGACTTGGGAGAGGCACAAGTCCAAACTCACTCCTAACTCATTAGCCAGAATGATGTCGTGTGGCCACACGGTAAAGCTCGAAGAATCTGGGAGTCGGTCTTTCACTCTAGAACAACTGTCAACCAGTCAGCTGTCAAAGGAACTGTGTAGAGAAGCAGAGAAGGGAGGGTGACGGAGAGGCCTGTCACAGACCCTGACCTCGGGGACTTTGTATTCTAAGGCTTGTTTTTATGTTTTGCATGCATACAGTGCCCACAGAGGCCAGAAAAGGGCATCAGGTCCCCTAGAACTGAGTTACTATTGTGAGCTGCCGTGTAGGTGTTGGGAATTGAAGCCAGGTCCTCTGGAAGAGCACCCAGTGCTCTGAACTGCCGGGCCATCTCTCCAGCCCCCACTTAGTATTTTAAGAAAGTAAACAAAGCCAGGTTTGTGGCACAGACCTGCCATCCTCCCTATTCAGACAGGTCTGGGCTACTGAGTGAGTTGAAGGCCTGCCTGAACCATTAGTGAGACCCTGCCTCAAAAAGCACAAAGAAAGCTGGGCAGTGGTGGCACACGCCTTTAATCCCAACACTCAGGAAGGCAGAGGTAGGTGGATCTCTGAATTCAAGGCCAGCCTGGTCTACACAGTGAATTCCAGGGGTTCACAGAGAAACCCTGTCTTGAAAAACAAACAAACAAAAAAGAAAGAAAGAAAGAAGAAAAAAAAAGAAAGAAACGAAAAAGAGCACTTAGCCAACTTCAACTACAATTCCAGCACCCACCTGGTGGTTCACAACCATCTGTAACTCCGTTCCATGGAATCTGACGCCCTCTTCTGACCACTGAGGGCACTGCATGCGTGTGGTGCACACACATAAATGCGGAAAAAACACTCATACACAATTTTTTTTTTTTTAAAGTAAAAAGAGGGCTGGGAATATCGCTCAGGGGTAGAGTGCTTGCCTAGCATATGGTTCCATCCCAAGTAGAAAAATAAGTCAATGAGCACTGGAAGCAGATCAGCAGCACCAAGCTGATCTTCAAAGCATTGTGTAGCCTGGCAGAGAACACTGCCCTCGGGCTTACGATGTGTGTGCAGCCCGTGTGTTCTGCAGAGTATGAGTCACTAGGCATGGACCTGCATGTAAAATAATAACCCTCGTTAGCTCCTTCAAGGGATTCTGGGTGGCATGACTTTTTGGGAGATGGCTTAATTGTTGTAATTGTTTAATTGTAACTCCGAAGACGGAGGAAGCAGTAACAGCGAGCAGATACAGTAAGAAGGAAATGGAAGTTCCTGAGAACTCTGGGGTCCCTGGGCACACAGCCAGTGTCACCTACTCCCACCATAGAGCATGTGGACTCGCTTTGATGGACTCAACTCCCAGAGACGCAGGCCAACCCCAAACACAGACATGAGACGTGGTATACAGAAACTGCCTACAGATTTGCACAAGCCACACACACACCACACATACTGAATACCACCAGACATTACAAGAAATAGATCCATAGAACATGCTGGCACATCACCCACACACCCCCAAGTTAGCAAGCAAGAGGGATGCCCCAACTTTCCAACCAGCTTGTTGGGCAGCTTTCTGTTGTTGTGACAAATACCTGAGGTTTTTTTTTTTCCATTTTTGTGTGTGTGTGTGCACACGCACACGCACACGTGTATATGTGTGTGTTGTTCATGTATGAAGGCATATTTGCATGTGTGGGCATACATGTGAGTATTGTGCATCTGTGTATATGGACATGCATAGGAAGGTCTGAGGTTACTGTTGGGAATAACCCTCTGTTGCTCTTTCCCCTCATTCATCACTGCTAATGGCTAATCTTGCTAGCCAGCTTGCTTTGGAGACCTGTTTCCCCCTTCCAAGGCTAGAACTACAGGCAGGCTCACCATGCCCACCTGACATTTGTGTTGGCATGCCAACTCCAGTCCTCAGACTTGCAGACACTATCCCCCAGCCCAACCTGAGATAATGTACAGAGGAGAGGAGGCTGGCTGTAGCTCGGTGACGCGGAACTTTCCAAGCATGCACAAGGTCCTGGATCCAACCCTTAGCATTCCAAACAGGGAAAACCAGGAGAAGCTCATGGTTGCAGATTTCCATCTGTGGTTATCTGACCCTCGTTACTATTATTACCTCAGCCTGCGGTGAGATAGTGTCAAGGCGGAGTCTGCTGCTCATCTCACAGTAGCAGGGGAAGCAGAGGGAAAGGGGCCAGGATCCCACCATCCCTACAAGTGTGCATCACCATGGCTTCCCTTCCTTAAGGTCCCACTTAGAGGTCCCACTATCGATAGTGACACAGGCTGGTGACCAGGCCTTTAGGGGACACACAGGATCCAGATAACACCTACCAGCCTGTGTTCAGCAAGAGAGCTCATCCTCGAGCAGGGAGGACCTGAGCTCATATTTCATATGTTGGGGCTAAAAGGGTGAGGGGGGACCGTGTGCTCCCCACTGCTGCCCTCAGGTAAGTCACAGTTACTGCACACAAAGATCCAAACATCATCACGGAGTTTCTGGGAGTGCTTCAGACGTCTCCCAGCCAGGTGTGGAGAAACAGCCCGGTGGTTAAGAGCCCTGACTGTCATTCGAGAGGATTCGGGTTTGATTCCCAGCACCTACAGGATTAGTCGAACACACCTGTTACTCCATGCATGTGGTGCACAGACATGAATACAGCAAAACACATAGATATTTTTTATTCTCAAAGAAATAAAAATTTTAGCTGGACCGTGCTGGCACACACCTTTAAACCCAGTACTCGGAAGGCAGAGGCAGGTGGATCTCTGTGAGTTCAAGGCCAGCCTGGGCTACAGAGTGAGTTCCAGCACAGCCAGGGCTACACAGAGAAACCCTGTCTGGAAAAACAAACAAACAAAAAAACCTTTTTAAATAAATAAAGACTGGTAGCTGACAATGGAAGGGCTGATCTGTGTGTGTGCATGTGCGTGTGTGTGTGTGTGTGTGTGTGTACGCCGTTGCTGGCAGTGCAATGCAGCTCCTCGGGTGCACTAAACTAGCCCTCTCCCACTGAACCACCACCCCATTCTCACACTGCTGGATTCGGCTCACACACGCTGCCGCTGAGCCACACCCTCAGCATCAGACTAGTAATTCTCTTATTTATACATTTAGCTAGTTTTGTTTGTTTATTAGTTACAATGCTGGTACTGAACTCAGGGCCTTGAGCATTCTACCACTGAACCAAACTTTCAGCTCTTCTTGGTTTTTGTTTAAAAATTTTAAATTAGCTGGGTGGCATACGCCTTTAATTCCAGCACTAGGGAGAAAGAGGCAGGTGGATCTCTGAGTTCGAGGCCAGCCTGGTCTACAGAGTGAGTTCCTGAATAGCCAGGGCTACACAGAGAAACCCTGTCTTGGAAAAAAACAAATAAAAATGTAAAATGCGTTTTCATGATTTTTATTGACGTATATGTGTGTGTTTCTGTATGTGAGCACATGCACATGAGTACAGGCCCTCTCGGAGGCTAGAAGTATCCAGCCCACCCCACCCCCCAAGATCTCTCTACGTAGTCCTGGCTGTAAGTCCTGTGAGTCTGAGTCCTAATGCACTATGTAGATCAAGTTGGCATTGAACTTACAGAGATTCGCCTGCCTCTGCCTCACTAGTGCTAGATTAAAGGTGTGCGCCCCCCCCCCCCCCCCCCCCCCGCCACCACCTGGCAATATTCTATTTTTTAAATGGTTTTTATGTGTATGTATGTTTTGCCTTCATGTACGCATTTGCACCATGTGTTAGCCTGGTACCCATAGATCAGGTGAGGTCACTGGCTCCCCTGGACCTGAATTAGAAATGGTTGTGAGCAGTCATGTTGGTATTGGGAACCTACCTGGCCTGGTCCTCTGCAAGAGCAGCTAATGCTCTTGTGTAGCAGCTACTGAGATTGATTCCACCCTCCAGGGGAG